>JANTNU010000001.1:6406380-6427278 GCA_024752395.1 Erythroxylum havanense
TGCATTTGATGCATTTTTCTCCAAGTATGCGAATTGGACATTACTATTATCACCAACAAAAGGTGACCGTTGTAGATTCTTGGTTGGACATTACTCCAACAACAAGAATATAGAAGACCTGTGTTGAGATGGTTCCATGCTAGTTGTAATGTATATTAGAGGTTGTGATTATTCTAGTTTTTCACTTGTGCAATTTCTGGGAGCGACTAAACGAAGGTATAGTTGTTGACATTTAGGCTTACGGGCTTACTGAATCAACTGCAAGAGTTTTTTCATCAGTTGGTCCTCAGGAAAGCCAAGTAATGGGAGCGATAGGAAAGCTTGCTGCAAACTGTGAGGCAAAGATTGTCGCTCCTGATACTGGCAGTTCTCTTTCTCCCGGTAGTCCTGGGGAGCTTTGGCTTAGAGGAGCGTCCATTATGAAAGGTACTGAATAGTCCTTAATTAAATTCGTAAGATTAGTAAACAAGTGATTCAAGGAATAACTAGTTCTTTGTTTCATTATTATGACAGATGAATTGTTAGAGACTAAAACATGTTTGGATTCGAACGGACATGAATTATATTTGGTCCGTCCATTGAAAACCTTTTTCTTTCCTATTGATTTCCGAGGGTCTTTGCGAGTTTACCGTAGGTTATGTAGGTGATGAAGAAGCAACTGCAGCAGTTCTGGATTCAGAGGGTTGGTTGAAGACAGGCGACTTGTGCTACATTGACAATGAAGGCTTCCTCTTCTTTGTAGACCGAATAAAGGAACTCATCAAGTACAAAGCTTATCAGGTGCGATGACATTTCATTTCTTGTTAGTTTCATTAGAACAAAAACCATAAGAAATTTGGTTATGATTCTAATTCATCTCAGTTATTGTCCTCCGTCACAGTTGTGATGAATAAAAAGCTGATACTGTGCATGTGTGTTTTTTTCCGTGCGGTTGTACTAGGTTGCTCCTGCAGAACTTGAGAATCTTCTTCTGTCCCACCCAGACATAGTTGAGGCAGCTATTATTCCGTGAGTCAGTCGTTCATTTTTGCATCTTCCTCTATCAGAGAAGTGATAGGATAGATTCCTTGTTTGAAAGATCAAGACGTAATGTCACCATAAACGAATTGACAGGTATCCTGATGAGGAAGCAGGTGAGGTGCCCATGGCTTTTGTCGTACGACAAAGCGGAAGATTCATTGAAGAATCTCATGTCATGGATTTTGTATCCAAACAGGTGCACACTAGATGTATGAGATTCTACAATAGCTATGATAAACTTCATCTTTGGAAACACCTCATTGTCCTTGATAATTGTAGGTTGCATCGTACAAGAGAATACGGAGGATGTGTTTCGTCGATTCCTTGCCAAAGAATGCCCAAGGCAAGGTGCTAAGGAAGGAGTTAATCAAACTTGCAGTCTCTAGTGCTATCTCCAAGTTATAATCTGCTTGCTGATCTGAATGTTCATGCCTATAGAGGATATCTAATATCCAAGCTAGCTAAGAGAAGACATTTAATTGTAAGCTTGGGCAATTGACATAATTGAATAAACTTGACAACATGCTCAAAGTGACAGCTTCAGACCTTCATACAAAGTCAAGTTGGATAGAGCAAAAAGTTGGAAAAGGCTAGTCTTAAAGGAGGTTCAAGCTCCTTTTGAGCTGTGCATTGGAGGGAACATTAATGTTTTTAGTAGTAATAACCTCTTTTTGACAGCAATGGATGAGTCAACTTAGAGCAGTAGGTACTGTTTTTTGATTTTAGAACACTCTATTGTTCCTCTCTCCATATGCCATATAATCAGTAGCTGAAAGACAATTTAATATGATTAGATTAGACTTGTTATGATAATTAACCTCCTCACCCAAGCTGATCACTTGATCCCACGAGATAGACTAGCTTGTAAGTTGCACCGTTCAAACATTTTCTTCTATATAACAAGTGTGTAAGACCAAGTGAAAAATAAATGGTCAAGACTTTTAGGTTTCAATTGGTAGAAGGTACAAGAGGCATTGGATCCAATTGATTTTATTAAGGGCCAAAAGAGCAAAACAACTCTTAAATGTTTACGCCGATGTTTGATTTAGATCCTAACGTTTTATAGTGTTCAAAATGAACATTAACGTTTACAAAACATTTAAAATGAACATTAAAGTTTACAAAACATTTAAAATGGACCTTGAATGGACGGAACCACTAACAGCATTAGGCTTCCGCGCTAACATGACATTTTTAACATGATTTTTAAAAAAAAATTGAAGTGGGATGAGTCCCACTATATGCTTAACGTTTCCACTACAAGAAAACTGTGGAGCGGCGATAGAATAGAAATTGTTAGAAATTAGCGACCAATGTTCTGTAACCCGGATCGATCATCGAACCGATGGCCTTACTGGTTATTGGTTTGACCGGTTCGACCGGTTCAACCATCGATCGAATCGGTGTAACGTAATAATTATGCAATAATTATATTTAATTATATATAATATTTAAAATATTAAAAAAATAAAAATAAAAAAATTATCGAACCGGTCCATCCGGACCGGTGACCGGTTCATACCGGGTCAATTGAAGACCGGTTTTAGGGTATAAACCGTACCGGACCACCGACCGATCACCGGTCGGTCCGGTCCGGGTTTCAAAACCCAGTTAGCGACAAAATGTATAATTTTGTCGCTGATTGTGAGTAATTTAGCGACAGAAAAATTATTCGTCACCAAATATGGAGAGAAAGAGTGGCGGCAAAATTTGCGCCGGAATTAGCGACAGCAAAATAATTCCATCAATAATAGAGATTAGTTAGCAACAAAAAAGACAAGACTTGTTAGATCGGTTGGTAATATTGTCGTGGGGAAGACAAGATTTTGGTGACGGAAATAATGGGTGTCGACAATTGTGTCAGTAAAAGCATCGTCATCCTGAAGCTTACTAATTGTTACAAAACAACATCGCTTTGGTTAGGTTGAAAAACGTCCCTCATATAACAAAAATAACGTTGTTTTGGTAAGGTTAAATAACGTCCTTCATATTAGGGGTGAGCATTATTCGGGCCAGCCCGATTACCTGGCCCGACTCGAATTAATTCGGGTAAACAAATGCTAAATTTCAGGTAATTTGGGTCGGCCCGGGTATTACCCGAATTATTTTCAGGCCGGGACGGGTAATTCCGATAAAATTCGAGCCAGCCCGATTACCCGAATTAGGTTTAAAAAAATTATAAAATAGGGTAATTAGGATAATTCGGGTAAATCGGACCGGGATAATTCTGGTAAATCGGGCCAGGTAAATAGGTAATTCTGGTAAATCGGGCCAGGATAATTCGGGTAAATCGGGCCAGGTAAATAGGTAATTCAGGTAAATCGGGCCAAGTAAGTTCGGGTAATTGAAAATTCGGGTTCGGGCCAGGTAAGGGAAAAAAATTTCGGGTAATTCGAGCCGGGCTCGAATACTGAAAATTCGGCTCAAATTATCCGAATGCTCACCCCTACTTCATATAAGCAAAAAGCTTGAATAACGTCTTTCATATAACCAAAATGACATCGTTTTGGCTAACTTGAATAGCGTCCTTTTTATAACAAAAACGACGTCGTTTTTGTCTAAACCAGCCTTTCTCCCATCCTTTCCCGACCTGGCGGGCGCATTCTCCTTCTTCCTCCTTCGGTTGTCGCTCCCGCAACCCAACATCGACTCGCCTTTGTCTTCTGACCAGTTGCTGTGTCTCTGGCCAGTGTTAGGGGTCATCTTCTCCAGTGGTGTTGGTGAAGGTAAGGGCGCCTTCTTTGGCGGTTTAGTGAAGGTAAGGCCATCGTCTATGGTTGACATTTTCTTCTTTTTTGACTTAGTTGTTGACGATGGGTTGGCTTAATTGGGTTTCATTGTTATTATTTTAGGGTTTGCCGTGTAAATAATAAGAAAATGTTGTCAATTTGTGTTTAGTTAGAGATGATAATTTTGTGCATACCATGTGTTTGATGAAATGTTTGCTAGTATTTGGTATTAAAAAATGGAATATCCTTGTTATTTTTGTTATGAAAAGATTTAGGGTATTGACCTATACCATTTTCACTAATTGATAAACTAATAAAGAAGTTGAAAGTAGTTTAGCCGATGGATAGTTTGGATTTTAATTTCACAACCTTAACTCGAAGTCTATTTTTCTCTTTTATGTATAGTTTAGATATTTATGATTTATGCTATATCTCACTCTAATGTCATCTTTGGTCTTTGATTCTTCTTTAGCAAAAGATAGTGATATATATGATCTTTAATTATTTAACCAAAAATAAAAGCACTTCTTTAAGTTATTATACAATACCTATGCAAATTGACATAGAACAAGGATTAATTATATGGTGCTTCATGTCAACAAGGATTAATTATATAGTCCTTCATGTTAACAATGTTAATGATAGAGTTAACAAAGTTTGTTAGTATTACAAAATTGAATAAGGTTTCATATTTAAAATATAATTTACTTGATTTTATATACGGCATGCCGTGTGTACCAAGTTAATTGAGTTCCTTAATAGGGACTAATGTTATTAGTTTATATTTAAAATAAAAATAAAAGTTGTGTATTAATGTGTTTAATGTTTACAAAATAAAGTATGGACTAGTATTGATAATATCATTGAAGTTGTAAATTACAAATATATTTTCCTTAAAAGAAATATTTCCTATCTTTTTAGAATAATTCACCGTATTGCTTGTCTATACATCTATGAGCAAAATGACATTATGAAACAAAAAATTTTGACATATGGTGGATTCTAACCTGTCTTCACTTGCATTCGATTCAAATGTTGGAATTGTGCCTTTAAAGTTGATGTCATGTCTACTAATAATATCCAAATTTAGTTAAAAAGTAATAAATGACCTTATTTTGTTCTCTTCCAAATTACTTATTCATAAAGCCTTTTGGTTGTGCTATGTGTCTTTTTATACGTTATTACAAGTGCTTATCTTGGCGCTTCTCCATTTCATCATGCATACCTTGTTTGGAGCTAAAAAGTACTAATCTAGCAAGACATGTTAAGTTGACAAAAAATTATTTTGGTTCAAATTGGAAGGGTATATTGACTTTGACTTAGTTTACGGTCTAGGTATTGATCCCATTACTCTCTTTTTGCTCATGTTCTCTTTGATCTAGTGCAAATCAAATATAACCACCTATAGGTTTCAATCAATTCTATGAATATTGACTTTATAGGATGAAGATGAGGAGACTTTACCTTGGGCTTTAGAAAAGAGCGAAACAATTTGTTCTTCTTTTAAGACATCACTCCAAGAGTTTACCGATTAGGCAAGTAGTGATGCTTTAGGCAAGTTGCAATATACTAAAACGTCATAAAAACTCTAATGTTGACTTTCATAATTGAGCATGATTTGAAATTCATCAAACTCTTAAAAGTTGTTGGTGCATTTGTCAATCAAAACATAATAGCTAGGAACTTATAATCAACTTCACTAAGTTTGAACTGTTGTTTTGTGAATATCATCTTCCTTATCCTATTGAATCAACCAACTTCACCTATTTCATCGTGTAACTGCTTAATCAATGGTACTTGGAATTTGTCTTCCACTCTCTATTGATTTGATGCTCTATAATCTCCATATAACCTCTAGATTTTGTCTTTCTTCCTTACTAAAACCGGGGAAGAAAATAAGCCTACACCATATTGTATTATCCATTGTGCTAGCATGTCTGGGATAATAATACATGGCACAATCAAATAATAAAGATATCACTATATGTTACTACAATTTATTTTGTCATTCATGTTGGTATGGTTATTGAGTATACGTAATTGTACTGAAACTATATTACACATTGGCATATTCGTTTGATATTTTTAAGTACGAAAAGTCTTAGTACACGAAATGATGGACAATGAACTACTTTTGGATCAAATTATTTTCTTAAAGATACATGAATTAGTTATGGATTTCATAATTCAAAGTTTATTAAGGATTATGAAATATTTTGATCTATTTCCTAAGTATAAAGAGTTTGATAATTATTAAGGATTATGAAATATTTTGATCTATTTCCTACGTATAAAGAGTTTGATAATTAGTTTAACTAAAACAGATGGAACTCATGGAGTCCAATTTTGGATTATGTAACTTATCAATTAGGTTTGTGAAGATTTATTTCGATTGTAATGAGGAAATTAAGAACACACAATATGTATTGGAGAAGATAAACATAGCAGACTAACTTTGTTTTAAACTTTGTAATAAATTGATAAACTCTTATTAATTTAAGTGTCAATTAAAGTTGCGAGTAAATTCTTGAACTTTTATTTGTAACAAAAATTACCCGACTTTAATGTCCCTATTAATGGACTGAATTGACAATAGACATGTAGTTTGGAGACCCAATTTGAGTTATGGTTACTGGTCGATATAGAAGTGTATTTTGTTTGTAGGGGGACTCTTATTTCAAAAGAGGGATGTCCATTTTATAGGAAAAATTCTACCGAATTTTCGATAGGATCCTCGAAAAATGCGACAATCGTTTTATAATTAAAACAAGAGCTTCTTAGCATTAACTTATGATCTTATTGTGGAGGAGACTTATAATTATGCAAATTATTGAGGATAACACCTAATGGTTGAATTATTTAAGTATAGTTAATGACCTTCATTGATTATAATATTTCATGGCAATTATTTTAATATATCCTGCTTTCTAAACTGTGAACGATTTTGTTCTTGATTTTTCGTTCTAGCTCCATCATCATCATCTTCGTTCACGTACTTCAGGAAGCTCCTTCTGCATTTCGGTTGAGGTCAGTGATTATGTTTTTACTACATTTTTGTGCTCTTGGTTTATCTCTTTGCAATATGAACTTCTCATCTGAACTTCTTGCTTTTTTAATTGATATGGCTTGCACGATGTGAAACTTGTTTGTAGTATAAACTTCGGTTATGTATTAATTTATATAGGATGAGTTTGACTTATGTTATTATTCCAGTTACCTTAATTATGTGAATTTGTTATTTCATTGATGCTCTCTTAAATGATGAGGTTATCTTTATTTTTTGTGTGCACATTTTTGCAAAGCATGTTTTAATTAATTGTATATGTTAAACGAATTTATTACAATAAGTATTCATAAAAATATTCATATTTTTTAAATACTTATTTGATTAGGCAATTGTTTGATATTTAATATCCATTAAATTATCAAATTGTTAACAATAATTGTCTTATGACATATATGATTACAAACATATATGTTGGATATTCAGTTTAAATATACTAAGAGCCTAGGAATCAGAATGATAACATCTTATGTTCAATCATAAGTCTTGTCTGACATGTTTTGTTATATGTGGTTAACATAGCAGACTAACTATGGATTCACTGGTTTAAATTAACAGTTTTTCAAATATGAGTTTCCGGGATAGATCTTGGATGTATAGAATATTAACCCCTGATGGTTTCATTAATCCTGAATTTGTTGAGGGAGTTGATACATTTATTCATTATGCATGTTCTCAACCTGCATATATAGATGGGTCAAAGATCCGATGCCCATGTAAAAAGTGAAAACACAAATTTTTCCTTATTATTGATGAAGTTAATTTGCATTTGTTGAGAAAAAGGTTTGTCCCTAATTATTTTTAGTGGACACAACATAGGGAACAGTTGATTTCTAGCACCTCAAGGGGTAATGAAGCACAATCGTTTGTCAACTTAAATGAGTATGAAGAGGAGATTGGATTTAGAAAAAATTATGCTGATGGAACTGAAAATTCGTACATGCAAATGATTTATGATGGGGCTGGTTATACCTTTGATGCAAATAGGGATAATGTTAAAGAAGAACCTAACCCACAAGCAAAACATTTTTTTGAGTTACTATAGTCTGATGATCGAGAATTGTGACCAAATTGTGAGACAATGACCTAATTGTCTTCAATTGTTCAAATATTGTAGTTTTGATAAAATTCTAGAATTGTATAATGAATCATTTCCTGCTGATCATACAATGGTTGATAGTTTTTACAATATGAAGAAACTTATTAGGGGTCTTGGTTTGCCTATGGAAAAGATTAATTGTTGTCAGTTGGGATGTATATTGTATTGGGAGACTATGTGAACTTAGAAGAGTGTAAATGTTTTGATCAATATAGGTTTAAGCCTAGAAAATGTTCAATAAAACAGAAATTAGTATCATGGAAGTGGATGTATTATTTTTCGGTAACTCCAAGACTTCAGAGACTTTATGCTTCTGATGTTACTGCACTTCACATGAGATGGCATGCTGAACACGAACAGGAAGATGGAGTTATGAGTCATCCATTAGATGCACTGGTATGGAAACATTTCAATAATACTCATATTGATTTTGCATTTGAATGTTGAAATGTTCGGTTAGGATTGTCGATGGATGGATTCCAACCTTTTGGTCAATCCGGGCAACAATATTCTTCATAGCCAATTATAATTACTCCTTATAATTTGCCTCCTTGGATGTGTATGAAAGAGACATATATGTTCTTGACAGTGATTGTGTTAGGGCCAACAAATCCGAAGCAAAAAATAGATATTTTTACAACCATTGATATTTGAATTGCAGCAACTTTAGGAATATGGTGTTCAAACATATGATGTCCCTCTGAAACATAATTTTGTATTAAGAGCGGCTTTGATGTGGACCATTAGTGATTTTTCGGCTTTTTCCATGTTATCTGGATAGAGTACAGATGGAAAATTGGCTTATCCTCATTGTGGCAATCATTCTGATGTATTTTATTTTCCAAACGAAGGTAAAATAAGTTAGTTTGATAATCACAGAAAATTTCTTCCTTTAAATCATCCATTTAGACACAATAAATATAAGTTCATTAAGAATAGGATGGTAAAAACACCTCCTCCTCCTCTAAAAGTCGGTGAAGAGATTTTGCAAGAGATTGAGGAATTAGGCTTGCTGAAAGTAACTAAATTTGAAACCGATGAAGTAAATACAAGCATTAGTCAAAACTTTGGTTGGAGAAAATAAAAAATATTTTGGGATTTGCCATATTGGTAAACGAATTTGATACGTCATAATCTAGATGTGATGCATATTGAGAAAAACATTTTTGACAACTTGTTCAATATCATTATGAACATTGAAAGGAGGACAAAAGACAATGCAAAATCTAGAACTGATTTGCAACTTTTATGTAGAAGATATGAGTTACATAAAGATTTTCGCACCGGTAAATATCCTAAAGCATGTTACACTTTGAACAAGAAACAAAAGGAGCATTTGTGTGAATGGTTAAAAATTATAAAGTTTTCAGATGGTTATGTTTCAAACTTAGCTAGGTGTGTGGATCCTAGGAAGTACAAATTATTTGGGATGAAAAGTCATGATTGTCATGTCTTTGTGCAAAGACTAATTCCAATTGCATTTCGGGAGTTGCTACCGATTAAGGTATGGGAAGCTATAATAGAGTTAAGCTTGTTTTTCAAAAACTTAACATCATCTGAAATCAAGTTGGATGACATGAAAAAACTAGCAAATGAAATTCTAGTTATTTTGTGCAAGTTAGAAGGAATTTTTCCTCCAAGCTTCTTTGACTATATGGAGCATCTACCTTTACATTTAGCACACAAAGTAAAACTAGCCGGTCTAGCTCAATATCGATGGATATATCCATTCGAGAGGTAAGTTGATATAAATTATTGCAATAACCATTTTCACATGCTTTATATATAAAATTGTAATAACCATTTTCTCTAATATAGGTATTTGCATCACTTGAAAAAAATGTAAAAAACAAATCTAGAGTTGAAGGCTCGATATGTAATGCTTATTTAGTGGAGGAAGTTAGTACATTTTGTGGATGTTATTTTGAGCCACATGTTCACACAAAAAAAGAAAAGTTCCTTGTAATGACGATGGGGGAGGAACGAGTGGTTCTGATGGAAACTTGTCTATTTTCACATATCCTGGACGAATATATGGACGTGCAACAAGAAAAATGTTAACAGAGGAAGAAGTTGAGGCTGCATATGGTTATATTTTATTTAACTGTCAAGAGGTTCTTCCTTTCGTGCAGTAAGTTGAACATGATTATTTCTTCATTTAAAATTATGTGTTGTTCATTACTGAAAAATGTCATTATGTTTTTAGATTATACGCGACATTGTTACGCTAGATAATGTCAGGTATCACACATGTTGACATAAATAAAGAAGTTGGAAAACACTTTCCTCAATGGTTCGAGAGATTTGTAAGTATTCACTTACAAATATTCTTATAATTAAAATGATATTTAACTGTTCTTATTACATTATACTCTCTACTATGATAATTTATTTTATGTAGGTGGTAACAAATTCAATAGAGAACAAGTTCATTTGTGATCTTACAAAGAGAACTCTACGAATTGTTAAATCGTATCCTATGTATTTCGTGAATGGATACAAATATCATACAGAATATCATGGACAAAATATGTCAACAATAAATAGTGAAGTTTCAATAGAGGGAGAATTGACGAATTACTATAGTAAAATTATTGAAATATTTGAAGTTGAGTACCTTGCTTTGCCAATTAAGTGATACGTGATATTTAAATATGACTGGTATGACCTGTCACGAAATGTTGGAACAAAAGTGCATTGCCGATACAATCTAATTGAAATCAACTTTAGAAGAAGATTGAAACAATTTGAACCTTTCATCTTGGCTATGTAAGCGAAACAAGTGTGTTATGTCCTCTTTCTAAGCTTATGATGAGATAAGATAGATTGGTGGGTGGTTTGTAAAGTTAAACCTAGAGGTGTTTTTGAATCACACGGAAAAGGATAACATAGAATTGAAAGTGAAGCGTTTCAAGAAGATGTCACTTTTATAAATACTTCTGTCCGTATGACGATAATGAACCTTTGAACAATCCATCTAACAAATATGTCGATATTTTCTCTGGAGAGGATGACGAGGGTCAGAGATTTGAAGATAAGCCGGAGTTTGATTCTTATTTTTTCGAAGAAGAAGATGATTGTAATTTACAATTAGTTTATGATAGTGATTAATTTGTGTTTGTTATTGAATATTTTAATCAACAAATACATTATTTGCATTTAAGTATATTATGTAAAATTTTTCATTCAAAATCTTATTCAAGGAATGTCGACATGGCTACTGGTTCCGGATGGTATTAATTCTTTTCGTTGGGAGGAATGTGGCAAAATTGTCCTAACCCAAGGAATAAACACTACAGGAAATATCGTTGGTTCATACACTAAGAATCGTTTGCCTTCCATTGTCGATCTTCTACTTCAAGGTGTTTAGTATGATCTGGACAATGTCTCTTTCCTTATTATGTACATCTCATTTCCTTTGTTGAAGTTATTATACATATTCATATTTGATGGTCTATAGTACATGTTGCTTTAAGCTTCCTATATTTTCGAAAGTGACACGTATGTTGATAGAGGCGAGAGCGATGTCACAAAGGGCTATAAAGGATTATGGAGATCGATTTTTGTAAAAAATTCATCAATTCCTTAAACCGCGTCTGCACAATCACGTATGCATTAATATCCAGTTTTGATTCGTTTAACGATTTACTAATATCACAGTTTCAAAAGTTCTTAACTGATTTTGTTTTAGGTAAATCTGTTCCCCCTAGTAGTTTATCTGAAGAATTAGTGTTTCATACTAAGAGCGGCGACTCATTCACTGTTTCCTCTAAAAGTATAGTTATAGCGGAAACACAATTGCAAGAAGGTGTTCAAAAGCCTACACCTGGTGGAAGAAGTTTCACTGTTTCCATTGGTGTGTTTAAACATGCCAGGACCCTTCTTAAGAATTCAGACATCGGGGATTCATTTACCTTTACTGACTCCTATGTCATATGGAATCAAACAAAATAATTATATCATTGTTATTTATCGATTCAATATATTATTAAACTAATCTTTAAAGTTGATTAATTTTTGTATCTGTAAGAATTTGTTAAACAATGCATAATTATATGATTGGTGAAGTTGATTTGTTATTGTTAAAAATTTGTTAACCTTCAACTCTATTGCCTTATTTCCTTATTCATATATTGTGTAAAATATTGAATTCAAATTATTATATTTGTAGAGAATTCGATAAACATTGAATTTCAGGTAACAATATGGGCCCAAAGAGATAGTGTGAGGTTATGCAGCTAAGGTTTAGAGACATGTTCGGAGTAACTAACTGTGAAGGTGGATCGTCTTCGTCTGCAGCTCGCATTGACTCACTTTCTCCCCCTCCAGTGTCGACAGTTGCAAATGATGCATCGCCTACTACTCCTCATGCTACAACATCCCCTTCTATCATCTAATACCTCTTTATCAAATGGAGGAGAGGTCCGCCACCCTAGAGTTGTGGGACCTGATGGAAGAAAGTATGTAATAGTTATCAATGAACAGTAAGTGAAATCACATTAACCATTATTTGCTTTTGTTTAAGTCTTTGATTTATTAGTTTTTTGCCAATATCAAATTACTTCTTATATTAGGTTGGTTCTGTCTGGACCGAGTTTCAGAAATATAGCTTTCATATTTAAGCAAAGGATTGATCCTGAGGGTTGTATGTGGAAAAAAATATCTAAGGCTACAAAGCAATTTTACTTCCAGGAGTTTAAGGTACATTTATTCAACTGTTTTTGCACACTCAGACGTATCTTGATGTTGTGGGTGGTAGGGACTGTCGTAAAAGGATATTCGGGCTAGGTTCATATGCGAACACATGTTATTCGCAATCTTCCATGTCCAGTACAGCAGTGTTTGCTAAGCCAACACACAACAATAAAGTCATCAAGCTTCGGGCCACAGTGTAAACATTGATGGAGCAAATAACTCACATGAAAGAGGAGCAGATGACTAACGAGAATCAACAGTTGGAGCAGATGGCTAAGATGAGAGCAGATAGAGCAGGTGGCTTAGTTGAGACAGGAGATGGAACAGTTAAAAGCGAGGCTTAGCAGCTCAGAGCACTCACAATCACCACGACATTAGTTTTTCCTAATCATTTGCTTTCAATTACAAACATAAGTTATGTACACTTTAATATTTTTATTCTCAATTAAAATAATATTAACTTTATATCATTAATTAATTTTCCAAATTCAGCAAATTATATAAATATACAAATTAATTTATTATGCACAGATAATTGATAACTCTAAGAATTATGCATTTATCACAAGATCATGAAACTGGAAATTTAAGAAAAATTTCTTACTAGTTATTACCAACGGAATATAAAATACCGTCAAAAAAATCAACATATTTTACCGATGGAAATCATAGTTTCGTCGGTAAATTTGAATATAGACAACGATGGAATTTACATTACTGTCAGTAAATCAATATATTTTATCAACGATATTTTATATTCCGTCTGTAAACATGATAACACTTCCATTACATTAACTACGGGTTACCGATGGAAAGTCTCTCGTTAGTAAATTTTACCGACGGTTGTGTCATTTATCTTTCGTCAGTATATCTACCGACGAAATATAGTCCATTGGTAACTTTAACTACAGGCGTTTTACTGACGTATTTGTCCGTCGTTCATTTTTGTCAGTAATTTATTTGACCGACAGAAATACACGATTTACCGACGCTTTGCTCCGTCGGTAAACCACTAATTTCTTGTAGTGTTCTAACATTAAACATCTTTGAGATTGATTCAGGTAGGAAGCTTTACCAGGAATATTGTGAAGCCATAAATATGCTTTCTCTTAAGATCATTTTAGATTTTAGGGGTGAGTCCATCATGAGGTATGAATTTGATGCTTGAGCTTTTTTTCATTATGTTTTTGCTTTATTATAAATTGCCTCAGCTTCTATTAGTAAACGAAAGGTGACATTTATTCTCAAAGTACTTTCTCAAACAAAGAGGAAGAAATAAACCAAAGTGTGGTGACGCGTGGAGGAATCATGGCCGCTAGAGCTACTAATGGGTCTTTCCGGTACACTTGTGAAGGTTGTTTGTTCGATGGTAGCGTGGGTATTGTACACCAACCATATCATTGTAACTGTCAGTGCGCATTGTAACTTAGGATCTCCTACGATGTTATTTTGGACCTTAATAAACCAAGTTGAGTAACAACTGTGTCTGCTTGCTGTATCTTCTCTTGTTTATTCAAAGTATTCGGCAGCCTCAAAAGGGTTGTGAAAATCAATGTTTCCTTCACTATTAAATGTAGATAGGAAACATTATCCTGAGTTACAAAGCCAACGTTTTGCTTCATTGCATCCAAAAATGATTTCCAATTGTAGGTTATGTTCCACAAAGTTGACGGTTGAGTTTACCTCCTAAAGCAATTAATAGAGTTGTTTTGCCAATGTCTGAAGCTCCTAGCATGGCGAGCATTTCTCTTGGTGAAACAACATCTGTCACTCCCTTCAAGATCTCTCTTTCATTGCTCGTATTTTCCTTTGCACACAATTGTGATCTTTTGTTAAGTCTAACCTTATAAATAACATGCTGAAATTGTACAGTAGGAACCCATATCATCAGTATAAACAATGTTGAACACTGTGTTAAATTTTTTTGGTTGTTATTCATTAATTAGATTTGGAATTACACGTCAATAACTTGAATCTTCAATCGGCAATATAAACTTTTTTTATTCGTCTATTGGCTCTTTATATATATGGTTTACAATTGTTTTTGCATACAATTGGTCATCCCTTTGATGCTTACACATATGTATATATACCAGTATCTTTCTTTAATAATTATTTCATGAGGAGTAAATTGTAGCTATAATGTCTGAGTCTTGTCTTCATAAGATGAATACACATGGGACTTGGCATGGTGCTTGATGAATATATACGAATGAGTGGTCTGTCACAACTCTGGGTCAAGAAAATGGATAGATAGGTAGATAAAATTTATGTCTTATTTAAACAGTGTGTTTAAATTTACGTCCTCTTTACATTTAAACCCATCATATCCAAATGCAGAGTTTAACATATAGTGGTACCCGCTTTTATTTTTAAAATTTTCATATCATTATCAAATAGGTTCCACTTTAATTTTTTTTAAAATCTATATCAACAAAAAATGTCACATTAGCAGTTAACTGACGAAAGCCTAACACCGTTAGTGGTTCCATCCAATTAGGTTTCATTTTGAACATTTTCCAATTGTTAGGTTTATTTTGAACATTTTGCAAAGGTTAGGGTTCATTTTGAACACCCTGAAACGTTAGGGTCCAATTTAGATGTTAGTGTAAACATTAAGAGTTATTTTGCTCTTTTGATCTTTTATTAAGTGTATTGAGACGTTTCTTGATATCCATCCATAATTAAAAAAGATATCCTAGGAATATGACCTTTGCACAATACCAATTTGGACCAAGAGCAAATTTCCCAAGGAGGTTTAAACAAATTAGTGCAACATTGATTAGTGAACCTCTTAGACTTATGCCTTAACTAAGAGATAAAATCCTTTCTAAAAGGGCTAGGCCTGTAACTTGGGATATTGTTGAGGATATTATTCATTCTCCTATGCTTACAACACAGAACTTATCTTTTTTTATAATATCTTTTACATTGGCATTTGGAGGGATTACATATTGCAATGAGGAGAAGGATGGAAGTAAGTAAAGAAGCTCTATATTGGACTAATTATCTTACCAAAACCTGATGCTTTCTCCATTACCAATGTCGTATTTCATTTCCTTGTCAAGAACATCTCAATTTGAATATTTGATTTAAGTTCCAAAAGGTGTCAGGTTTAGCTTGCATACTCCAAAAGTTGTTCTTCTTTCAGTATTCCTTATGCATCCATTTTACCCACAAAGATTTATGATTATGGAAAAGTCTCTATATTCTTTAGGCCATTAAAACCTTATTAGAGTTTCTAATGAATTTTTTCCCTCTACCACCTTGATCCTTAGGGGGACATACCTTTTTCTATCTAATCTTAACTACTCCTTTAGTAAAAGTTGAGCCACTCTATAAGGAGTCCTTGAATATCTTTCCAATTGCCTTAATAAGGTAGGAGGCAATATAAGATGGGAGCTCCAGTATACATATATATGGTTAACAATAGAAGATAGGAGTTGACAACTTTCAGTATAAGATAATACAATATTTTTCGAACTGTGAATTCCCATTAAAATGGAATCAAATAGAGGGGAAAATCCATATATGTAAGTTTAGTAGTGGCAATAGGGATACTGAAGTATATACAAAGAGTATTATGAACTTGGAGCCCTATAATTCTTGCAAGTTCCTATAATAGTTCCTTTGACAATAAGAAACAAATAGTTGACTTTTAGAGTACTTAACTATCATACTAGAAAGTGAACCATTTAATGGAATGCATTAAGGTCTTAATAGATTCCTTATTAGCATCACACAATAAGAATAAGTCACTAGTAAATGAAAGATTGTAAATCTTTAAGTTCTCAAATTTATGATACATGTATCCTTCTAAATATATGTGTAGCTTCCTTATTTACTAGTTTACTTAATGAAGGAGTTGAGATGTTTTAATAAAACTAGTTGACAAAACTTGAGGGAAATACAAAAGCCGATAAGCATGTAGAATAAACCTCCAACTAATAGTATCAAAGGCATTAAAGAAAAAAAATTTCATAGAGTGACATAATGAATTTATTTTTATTGTGATAAGATTTAAGGGGCTTGCTTTAGTAGCATTGTAGACCTAGCTGCTTATCAAATTCTAGAACTTTTAGAAGAAGAAAGCATTAAAATAATTAGGTCCAGGGGCTTTATTAAGTTACATACTGAAGACAACTTTCTTAATCTCTGAATTTGTGAAAGTTAAAGTGAGTAAATTGATCCTACTAGGAGAGATGAACTCATTTAAACTTTGTAATTGAGGAAGTAAAAGATGCTATTATACTTAGTATATTCTTGAAGTGGTTAAAAGCCACATCCTTTAGAAGAGTTTGATCTTAACAAGGTACTCCATTAGCATTTAAGAGACTAAATATCTTGTTAAAGTTCCTCTTGGCTTGGATGACATTGAAGAAGTAAGTAGTATTAGCATCACCTTATTTTAGCCTAATACTGGAGCTTTTGCTTTACTAGAGAATTATGTGCCTCAAGAGTAGATAGGTATTTACTAAGCACATTCTTTTCCTTTTTCTTTATGGAATTGTCACAAGGATTATTATACAGTCTCCCTTAGATTTCATGAGGCTTACTTGAAGAGAGTTAACAGTAGCATGCAGGTCATTCCTATATTATTTATTATACAATTCTTTTTTCTCTTCTCTTATATCCTGAAGCTTATCATTAGCTTAAAGGCTTTCTAATTGACAATAAGTATTGAGAGACCTTTTTTCAATGCTTCCTCATATCCTTCATGTTTAGTTAAGAAATTAAAAAATCTAAAGGGAGGTTTTTAGCCTTAGCATGAAGTTAGGAATATAAACTTCTAAGGGTTGTGATTAGAAATGTGTAGAACATTGAAGAAATCAGAGCTATTAGGGAAAACTAACATCTATGCAAAGTTTACAAGACCTCTATCAAGTTTCTTCCTTATCAGTTAGGTATCTTCATACTTATTTATCAAGTGAAATAATTACCTTTAAAGTAGAGATCAGCTAAACCTACAGAGATTAAGCAATCTCTAAAATCGTTATCTACTGAGTTAGGAATTATTTTAGAGCGAACTACCTCCCAAGCATACAAGATAAAATTAAAGTCTCCCACACAATAACCAAGGGCCTTAAATAGAGGATAATGAGGTCTGTAGATCCTTCCATAAATTTCTTATTTGGAATGCAAGATTTGAAACATATATAAATGTAACATTGATCACTTAATACTTATAATGAAATTTTTTTACCATATATAATAACTGATTAGTATGTTAGGAGTGGAATATTATGAACATATGACATTACAATCCTCCTATTAAAGTGTGCTAAGTGGTTAGAGATTTTTTTGATTTATTTTTAGGAAACCAAAAACCTTCGTTGTAAGCTTGTTTCTTAATTTTGGTTTCTAATATACCAGTCCATGCAGGCATTTTATTCATCATATATTCATTTATGGTATGTTGTTTTGGGGTAATTTAGGCCTCTTAAATTCTAAGATATGATCATTGGGAGGAGGGTTTTATGAGCCCTTTCCTTTAGCTTTTCTACTAGATTTCCTCCTATCAACCACTTTGAAATTTTCATCTTTTCTCAAGTTATGTTCTTCCTAAATTGGGTCCAATTCAACATTACCTTATGGTAAGTTGGGAATAATAGCAGGAGAGGCATTTAAATTTCTCTTGGAATTATCGTCAATTAGGTTAACTATAGAGCTAGCAAGTATAAAGGTTGTATCTCCTAAATAAGTACAAATTATAGGATCAAACTTGAGTTCAATTTTCTTCTTTAAGTGACCACTAATAGAATCAAGAGTTCCACACTCAGCCACCTTATTATTATAAGATGCAAAGGAGTTATCCAATTTACTCGTTCTATTAGAGGACTAGGATTAGGAAGCTTTACACAGCTAGAGGTACTTGGTAGTTTTTTCTGTATCATATTTAATAAACTGATCTAAAATTTAAACCTTAGATCTCCACGCTTTAACTATAATTCCCTGAATTGGCCTTTAAGGGTAAGAGAGGGAGATTTCAATAGAGACTAAACCACCATCGTTATTTAGTCGATATATAAGGAAAGTATCAAGCACTTCATCATCCTTCTTAATCTCAATGCATACTTTGGCAAAAACCAATCCTTTATAAATTAGTGGTGTGCTTATTAAGTCTTAGAAGTTTTGCTAAAGCACTCACAATATAGCTAAGACCTATAATTGACTAGTATTAAAGGGTACAATGTGGAAATATACCTATGAATGCATTATCTTTAACGTTTTCTTATCTAGCTTCATACTGAGGTACCATTTAAGGAAAATTGTGTGCCTTCCAGTCTAATGCTAAAGACCTTAATCAATCACATAAAATATCCTTTATGTGTCTCTGAACTTAAAGAGGAAATATTCCTCTTCTATAATGAGAATTTTTTTCCAGATCATACTTTCTTTATAAGGACTCAGCTCATATTTTGATATATAAGAACAACGGCTTCTTGTCTAGGAAAAAACCAACCACGTAGAGTTATAATTTGCAGTTAAAGGGAGTTTTCAACCTATAGGAGAAGCCTAAGCTTTTCAAATAGTTCATTATCTCAAACTACCTGATTATATACTCTAGGGAGTTGAACGAGTAAGGTAAGAGGTGCAAGAAGTCATAAGGTTGGGACATGTCAAGTTAGATACTAAAGGGGCAAAGGAGAGGGTTGTGATAGAAGGCGGGGAAATAAGAATAAGTTAAGTCCTAAGGTGAGGCAAAGAAAGAAGAGGATTAAAATGAGATGTGAAGCTAAAATGATGGGAGTAGGAGCTTGGGGTGGAGGAAGAAATCCAATGGTCAAAGAAGAACCTAACTTGACGAAGGATAGGTGAGGCTCTCAGGAGGATGATGGAGCTTGAGGTTGGACTAATGGGCAATTAGTTGTCTCCATGCCTAAAATGGAATGTTGACAACTTTAGGAATAGGAAGAAAGAAATTTAGGAGGTGGTTGGTTAACATGAGAAAATATTAATAAGATTGGAAATGAATATATATAGTGAAAAATGAGAATGAATATTATCATTATAATTATGATGATTGGTTAAGAGGAAGGAATGATTATCATTACCAATGATAGTTATTAGTTTGTAAAAAATATTGTAATTGATTAATTACAAAATGAATTATATTTTAATTAATAAATGAATTTTATTTTAATTAATTACAATATTTTAATTAATAAATGAATTTTATTTTAATTAATTATATTGTAATTAATTGATTAGTAATAATATTTTAATTAATTAATAGATATATTTTAATTAATAACAATATTTTTAATTAAATATAATGTAATTAATTAATTAATTACAATATTTTAATTAATTATAGTGTAATTAATTATTTAATTGATTTCACTATAAATTTGATTATTAAAATTAAAGCTTTATTCTCATTTCTCTCATTCCTCTCTCTCATTCCTCTATATTATGAGAGAAACGGAGGATTGCCCAAAATCAAAGAATAAAACTCTTAAATCTTCAATGATAAGTTCATACCAAACATCAATTTTTATTCTATACTCATACTTTTTTTTATACCTCAAAAAAGCACCCCCCTTAAAAAGTTGTTAGCCAAAAATGGTAGTTGATTAGATAAAAGGACAGCTAGTATGGAAAAAGCTAGAGAGAGGTCATGTCCTTTGACGAATACCATCTATTCCTTACAGAGGGAAACGAAGAGGAGACTGTACAAGATAAGTGAAGGAAAATATTAGTTAGCAAAAAATAAAGTGAATTGGATACGAGGAGCCTTTATTGCCCACAATAAAGAACATTAACTTAACCAAGGATTGAAGAACTGGATGCTGTAATTAATCTTTTCAATGTATAGTTGTAACTATTAGATGTTCTAAATCTGTAGGTAGATCGTGAGAGTCATTATAATGCTGTTTTTTAGCTTTTGCTAGTATTAATACATTCTTTTTAATTTTGTGAAGCTACAGGTGCTAACAACATGACTGTTTTAGAGCAGAAGAGGGAGAGAACCATCAATTAGATCAGAGAATCAGAAATTGTATTGATTGTATTGTTTCTTTACTGTATACAGAGGCTCTTAATATATAGAGATAAGTACACACAAAGTATCCCTGTAAATTAGGGGATAATTATGGAAGATATCTGATATCCCTAATTTACAGGGATAATAATCTATACAATTTTACCTATATCTCTAACACTCCCCCTCAAGTTTGGTCGTAGGGTCTCCTACACCTAACTTGCTTAAAATTTCTTGAAATATTCTGCCTGAAACTGCCTTCGTAAGAATGTCAGCGAGTTGATCCTCTGATCGAACAAACGGAAGC
>JANTNU010000001.1:6444178-6457320 GCA_024752395.1 Erythroxylum havanense
GTGTAAAAAGATGCTGAGAATATTCCACTTTACACCAAATTTGGTGTAAAAATTTGGTGCAATGGTTGGAGATGCCCTAAGATGCTTGTGCTGTTGGGATACATCGCTTAGTCAACCTTCTAATATCATACTTGAAGCTATTGTCCAACCAGGGCCGTTCCTATGGTTTTGTAAGCTCTGGGCGAAATAAAAAAAAAGACTCCAATAAATTGACAATATACTTAAATTTACATATTTGTATGAAACATAAATAATTTAATTCATAAGTTTACACGTTTGTTTTCTTTTTTTTCTTTTTTTTCACTTCCACATAAATTCTTTTTAGGCAACATAATATAAAACAATTATAATATAATTGGACTAGAAAAAGAACAAAAGTATTTGTATGGAACTAGAATAAGTATGCAGGCACAACCAAACTTTAATAGCTTCACAATATATCACAAAGATATATAAATGGTATTATATCTGTGATAGGAAAAAAAATAAATAGCAAAATTTAATGTCTAATATTAAAAATAAAAACAAAGAGCAAATTTTAATGACAAAGAGACACTAATTTCTAAAAATACATGAAATTAACATACTTAGGAAATAAGCTAATATAATGTCCAAGTTAATGAAAAATTACAAATTAATTATAACATATTCAAATATTTAATAAGCTAAAAATACATTAAAAATAAGAAATTTTACCTTTACATTATACTGAGAACTTAGAAAACAAAATTGAGAAATTTTTTGTTGCTAATTTTTGAATTGGAATACCTTAAATACATATATTGATGAAAATAACAAAAATTAGAAGATAAAAATACACCAAAATATTTCAAAATTATTTATAATTAGAAAAAGTTAACGTTTAATCTTGGAAGTTGCTTACGTTTATTACTCTTGAAAAATGAAAATATTAACAGCCTCACTAGCGATTTCCACCAATGTTATCTATATTTTTCTATATTTTTTATTTTTTTTGAAGCTCAACGCAGATGCATTATAAAATGTCAGATTACTATAGCCAGGTAAAAGATTGCAGGAAAAGTAATCCATCTGTGATGTAAAATACTAAATACTTCTCAACATTTCTAGGTCTTATACAAAAAGTTTATGCTCTTAAGAAAATAAAAAAAAACTAATTGTAAAAGTTGATCCCTTCAATGTAATTGAGTCGGTCAACACCAGTCTTCCATTAAAGCCATCCATAGTGATATGAAGAAGACGTATCTAACTAGATCCAACAATGATATTGTTAATAGGGATGAAAATGAGTTTGATGAAAGACAAACAAATCCCATCACTACAAATTCGATTGCCGTACGAAAGGCCACCTTGGGGCCCCTTTATTACAAGATGGGAGCCATGGAGCCCCATTTTATGATGGGCCCTAGGTAGGTGCCCTGCTTGCCCCTGCCTAGGGCTGGCACTGTGTCCAACTGTAGACTTTAGAGAAATCCCTAATATGTACCACATAGAGGTCAAATCAGAGGAAAGGGATAAGCAAGCTCCTTTCACCAAAGTCATTTCTCGTCTTATCGAGAGGTTCCTGAGACGCATTGACATCCTTGCTAGTGCCTTTATACACTCTTTGATTTCTCTCCCCCACCACAAGCTCTACATTGTGCCCCCCGTAACTTTTTGGATGAACATTAGGATTGCAAACGCAGTAAAAATAAAAATTACAATTTTATATTTATCTATAGCATTTAACAATTATACTAATAATAATAAAAAAACAAAAATAAATACTTAGATTGTAAGAATTAATTGATACGAAATTTTGAAAATACGCAATTTCTATGCACTCTACACTTAAAAATATGTCTTACTTTTAATACTTGATATGATTATAGTTAAATTTTAAAAACTCTTTTTTTAAAACTAGAAAAAATAATTTTCTCTTCTTCTCTTGCTTATTTTCATGCACAAAAATCAAGGAGTATACATATGTCACTCTTCTCTTTGGTTTATTCACGTCAAAATCCAAAAACACTGACAACTTGTTTGGAACCAGGTGAATTGAATTCGATGTTGTAATTGAATTCAATTAACATGTTTGAAACAAAAAAATATGCATGAATTGAATTCGTAGGAGGAATTGAAACCCATTCTCTTTGTTAATTCAATTCAGCCAATAATTCACGTGATTTCAATTCCTTAACGCTACTACCCTTTCTTTTTAACGTTGAAATTGGAGTCTTCCCATAATACCCACACTCATCTTCAACATAATAACCTTATCACTACAATAACCCATGGCCATTCTTCTCCCAACAGCACACCCACGCAATGCAGCACTCCTCTTTACACAGCACTCCTCTTCTTTGAGATATATCATAGCATGAAATGGATCCGGGTGGACTATGGATTAGAGTATATAACTAAGTTTATATATGTTGGTAGTTTCACCAATCAACTTTTGTTTTCTTTTCAGATGATTATATTGTGCAAGTCCGATTTGGACAAGGATTGAAAAATGAGATTGTCTATCTCGCTCCTTTTTTTTTCAGTGTCAAATTAAACTTTACTTTAGTCATACTAAAGTAAAGTTTTTTAGTCATACTAAAATTTGATATTGCCTTATAGTTATCAACACAAAAGAACCACTGTTCGTTCATGCATTTTTAAGCTTCCAAATTATAATAGTTTTTTATTATCTTCATAGCTCGGTCTAACCTAATGTCATTTGCAATCAATTTTTTCTTTTCATTTTAATAATGAAATTGATATTTATAAGTTACTCTATGTAAGTATGAATGTTTATTATTTAATAAAATTATTTTAATAAGATTATTTTTATTAAGGTTGACGTCTAACAACACTTCTGAACGGCCGGATAGTGTGAAGTAACAACCTTACAAAGACGGAACCTGATTAAGGATAATGTATTTTTATTTTCCATCATTACAACTCCGAATTATCTTAAGGTATGGTTTAACTGTCAAACCCTATTAGATAACCAACTATATTACATGTTGATCATTAATGATTGGTGAATGACTTAGAAAACTCATGTTTCTCACTTATTCAATCGCCCTGGCCAAGGTCTTGAAACAACCATTAGGATTAATGACAACATGAGCTCAAACTCATTATTTAGAGTCGATGGATCCCAGCTTGACTCACCACTAATTATATAGGTACTTAATTATATCTAATGATCATTCAACTAACATTTTTACACACTAGGTGTCTGATATCAAAACATAAAAAATGACCTATTGATTACTATGATGATCTCATGTCAAAGAAAAAATATACATTTAAATCCTTATGAGAATATCCCACTTGACAGTTCATAGGTAATATTAACCATTGAAAATTCTCAGTTTGGTCAGTTCGATGATCATATTTTCATATGCATCATCTATATATGTAACTTAATAAATGAGATCTACTAATATCTATCTAATAGACACTATTACATTCATATTGATCTAACCGGATAATTAAAGTCCTTATTTGATGATCTTATAATGAAGAACACTTTCAGATTAAACCCTAAACACTTAACTCTCATTATCATAATCTCTATTATGATGGCAAGTGTATAAATTTAATCAAGGGCTTATCATATTAGAATAAATAACAATAAACGTAATATGATAATAAAATAATTTGCTATGTTATTAATCAAAATTAATAATCACAAAATTAAGATGTTCAATCTATTACATAACAATTGGGTCATATGCATAATTCCAACAATCTCCCACTTGACCTAGACCCAATCAGTCATAAACTTTAATCCTATCTTCCACTTGTACTTATCAAACTCCTTTGATCCAAACATTTTAGTGAAGAGATCTGCAGCATTCTCCTTTCCTTTAACCTTTTGAATTTGAATGTCCTCACACTCTATAGAAGCCCAAACCACCTGCCCACAAATATTGTTCACTTTGGGTTGCTCCTCGGGCCAAGACCCTCATGGTTTTGCTCTTCTCCGTCCTGAAAAAGCGCGTCTTAGGGGGTGAGATATCCATATCCTTATAAGTCATACTTCGTTCTCCTCTCCAACCAATGTGGGATCTCACACACTCAACAATTTCTCTAATCAGATAAAACTTTCACAGAACAAGTTTGGATCTTTAGTGTGACCTTGGTTCCTTAGCTTATGCAATAGCACTAATATTGTCACACAATAAAGGAATAGCTTCCTTTATCGAAGGAACTATACCAAGTTTAGTTAAGAACTTTTTCATCCAAACAACTTCCTTAGCTGCATCGCATGCATCTATGTATTATGCTTCAATAACTAAATTAGCTACAGTAGCTTGCTTGGAACTTTTGCAACTCACTGCTCCTCCATTCAAGGTGAAAATATAATCAGAGATAGATTTGTTATCATCTTTATTTGACCCAAAGCTAGCATTAGTGTAACCTATTAGCTTTAATTCATAAAATTCGTATATGAGGAATTGGTTCTTAGTTCTTCTTAAGTACTTAAGGACGGTTTTAACCACTTTCCAATGTTCCTTACCTAGGTTACCTTGATACCTACTCACTATTCCTAGCGCGTAGGCTATATCAGGTCTTTTACATGTTATGGTATACATGAAAGCTTCCACTGTGCTGGCATATGGGACCCTACTCATGTACTCTCTTTCTTTTAGAATTTTAGGACAATCCTCCCTACTAAAAGAAATTTCAATGCCTATTGGTAAATAACCTTTTTTGGAATTTTTCATGTGATACCTTTTTAAGATAGTATCAATGTATATAGATTGGGAGAGTCCTAGCAGCTTCCTTGATCTATCTTTATAGATCTTGATTCCAAGAATGTAAATTGCATCTCCCAAATCCTTCATGGAGAACTGTTCAAATAGTAAAATATTTGTCTTTTGCATAGCTGGCATATCATTTCCTATTAGTAATATGTCATCTACATACAGCACTAGGAAAATAACTATGCTCCTACTAACCTTCTTGTACACACATAGCTCTTCTTCACATCTAACAGAATCGAACTTTACGATTGTTATATTGAAGCGATTATTCTAACTACGTGAAGCTTGCTTCAATCCATAAATAGATCTTTGTAGCTTACATATTTTATTAGGAGCAAATGACAATGTGAAACCTTTAGGTTGAGTCATATATACATCTTCCTTGAGCTCTCCCTTAAGAAACGTTATTTTCACATCCATTTGCCATATCTTATAATTATAATATGAAGCTATAACAAGTAGAATCCGAATAGATTTGAGCATTGCCACATGGGAAAAAGTTTCATCATAATCAATACCTTCCTTTTGATTATATCCCTGGGCAACAAGATGGGCTTTATACGTTTCAACCTTCCCGTCTGCTCCAATTTTTTTCTTAAATACCCATTTACTTCCTGTGGGTTTTATATCTTTTGAGGGATCAACCAAAATCCATACTTTGTTGATTCTTATAGATTCTAACTCAGATTCTATGGCCTTAAACTACTTCTCACGATCTGGACATGCCATAACCTCTTCGTAAGTCTTTGGGTCATCATCAATATATGGGATGTTATTAATATAATTATCTTTGTCACATTGCACCATTAAGTTTAATATGTCTGGTGCACAATGATCCCTAATAGGCCTTCTAAAAGGCTCATGTTCAATAGGTTGTTCCTGTTGGGTGTTGTTTCCATAGCCCAACTCCAAAACGGATACCCTATGATGTGATCGTACTCCGATGAAGTTTCCTTAACCATCATCGATTCATCTTCTTGCTCTGATACCACTAAGGTTGGGACTCGTTTCCGGATCCCAACCCTTGGAATCATAAAGCGTATGTGCAAAATTTCTCGTCAAACAAACCTGGGCGAAAACCAAAGAAATCAAAAAGCTTAAGGTCGAAACTCTCAACTCCGACATCATTCAAGCAATCCAACTTCCAATTGGAATTCATCTCACACCCAAACCTCAATTCATATGATTCTTCATATTCAAAAATGTCTTATCACTCGCAACAAATCCTACCTTTCTTTTCCATAATTCACCTATTAATAAATCACATTAATTTATATTCAAAGTTCATCAACTCAACTCATACCATTCATACACAATTCATATTTCATCAACATCATAAGATAAATGTTTACAAACTTTAATGGCATTCCAAGCCATACTACAACATCAATATCAAATATTCGAATACAGAAGATACAAAATCCCAAAATCCTCAAATATATGTCTAAGGTCTTATTCTTACAACAAGCTAAATTAAAATACAACATATGCATAATTAAATGGATTCCTTGGCTTTCTTTCATCCGATCTCCTTCTCGTCACCTGGAGATGGGAATGAAAGGGAGGTGAGCTTTACAGCTCGTGGGTAACATGTTTATAGTCAATAACGAACAAAACCATTGAAATTATTCCTTTGTCTTATAAAATTCTTATTAAATCATAAAACATGTAGTTCTCAAATTCTCAAATAAATTCACACTTATAGTTCAAAACTCATAATTAAAACCTCGTCACATAAGCATTTTATAAACAATTAGCCATCAAAGCATAACATTCAATTATGCATCATTCATAACAAATTGAATATGCAATGCACAATAAATGGCTCGAGAGCTCCGTGGGACAAAACGGATAAACCGAAATTTAAACCGTGAACAAAACGAGTCCATTTTCGGATCTCGTAGGTCACAAGTGGGCAACCGAGAAAAGGCTTTACGTTGACGTGTACGTGACTACGAAACCCAAACAAAAGCACATAATCAATGCTCACAATCATTTTTGCATTTTCACAACAATTCAGATCCAATCAATTTAGCATATACACAAATATAAACAAATTCTTAAAATCATTGAGAAGCAATATATGCACATTAACAAAGTAATTAAAATCGTTTCATTCTTTTGATTTGGAAAAACTTTGATAGTTCATTATTCAATTATAAACATAAAACCTACCTTGATTTCCTTGCTTAAAGACTTGAATTGCTCAAAATGCCTTTTCTCTTTGCAAACAACCTGAGGTATCAAAGGTTCTTTGTTCCTCTTGATCCCTTTAAACAATAACAAAAATCCCACGAAGCACAATCACTAAAATTGGTTTTTAAAAAAAAAAACTTAAACCCAAACATTTTCTAAACTTCATGAACTAAAATCCTTTCAAAACCCAAGAGTTTCAAAATGATCTTACCTTCGTTATTCACCAAATGAAGGGATCTTTGGCTCAAAAAAAAGCTCTTCTCTTTCTCTTACTTTTTCTCTTCTTAAACAACTTCAAAATCTCACTTGAAGGCTAAGGAAATTAAAACCCTAGCTTGTTTCTCTTCTTTCTCTCTTTCATTCTTTTTCATGTTTCTCTCCCTGATCTCTTTTCTCATTCACTCATTTTTGCTTCTCTAGAATCTTCTCATTTATGTTTTCTCCTTTATTTATAAGCAAGACAACACTTCTTCTTCCAATTATGCTCTTAATGAGTCCAAAAAGTCTATTTTATCCTTCCTTATAGGCTTATGTTCTTTTAAACTTAAGTGTCTTGCCAAAAATACCCTTGAACATTCTGACATAACAATTTCTTCTAGAAAATATCCTCCATTGTCTTAAGTTTCTAATGCCACCGAAATCATTCAATTTGGTTCAGTGATTCAAAAGATATACTTCAAACATTTTTGGACTGCTCTTGTCCAAAATAGTATGCTATCTACAACTTCCATCCAAAACTTGAAAGTCTTAGGAACTAAATCACAATTCACTTTCTTCAGATACTTTGTAGCTCTATGTCGCTAGTTTATTTTGAAGAAAGAATCGACTCAATTGGATCTTTACAGACCGAGATATCGCCAAAATATTGAAGTATATTCAATGAGATAACACCAGTTCATATTATTGAAGAACACACTCACTGTACCCGTCTCACTCTTTTCACTCAATGTCTCTCCATAAATTTCAGATAGCTTCAATTATTGGTGAAAATGTAGAGAAAAGTCTTACAAATCCTATGGTTCAAGAATCAGGTCATTTGGAGGTCTAGAAAAGGAGTTATGGCCAAAAGACTCCAACACGTTTATGTCATCACTTGAAATGTATATGTCTCAGTACGAATGCCATAACCTTTGCTACAAATATCTGATTGACTTCATTTTTAGACCATTGGAAAGAGGACTTCTAGATCTATAACTTTTATGAAGATCTTAAAGGCCAATTCTATCGTCTAACTTCAGTATCGTCTCACTTTTCTTCCATCTACTTTCTCTTGTCTGCTTTTCTTCCTTTCACTTTCTATCGTCTGCTTTTCTTCCTTTCATTTTTTATCGTCTGATTTTTTGCCCAGAACGTCTCCACTTATAAGGATAATAACTTTTGACTCAGAACTCCAAAATTTTCATACAATATATCGTTGGAAAGATTAGAAAAAGATCTACAACTTTCCTGAACATTTTAAGAGCAATTTCCATCTCTATAAAAGTCAAAATTTCAGTCAAAGTGTTTGCCCCTGGAATTCATCCTAAGCAGCATCAAAACTTCAATCGATCATAACTCCCAGCTCCGATATCAAAAAATATCATACTTTATAGAGTTAGAAAGCTGGAAAGATAAGCTATAATTTTTATGAAGACAACTTTAGCTAATTCTCTTTAGATCAAAACAACTTTTTCATTGAATTTCTGCCCATCATCCCTACACCTAAGAAGGCTTGCTAAACATAATATCCCTCCATATTCATTCACTACCAAGTACCTCTTTAGTTGTTTTTGAGCCTCGTTTCCAACAACTCATTCCATAAACATTTCCAAGCTCTAACATGCCATTAAAAAATAAACAACAATTTGCAAACTCCATTTCAATCAACTTATTCATCATAAATTTCATAGTATCCTTAAACATAAAATTTTACTAAAAAATCTCATAATCATCAAAAACCAAATATCAATTATTCACTCTTCATATTCTGCATTTTACATTCTCTATCTTTCTTCTCAACTTCCATTTAAGCTCAATATCATCCATAAATCTTATAGTCCGTGATTGATCATGAGCATCAATAACACAACACACACACATATACCCACACACCATAAACTTACTACATTCACTACCTTAATCTTGTATATCATTTCAAATTTTAAGAATTCTCCTTTTTCTTTACTCATCACTAATCACTAACAACTTCTTATTTAATAGTTCTAACTTTCAAGAAAAGTTTAGGGTCCAACAGTTCCTCTACTTGATCTTGTTATTATACTGGTTCTTGGACAGGTTCATTAACTGATCCATTCTCTTCAACAGTTGAGACTAGTACCCTATGTGTTAATTCAAATACATCAAGTAAAGGCTGCTCAACATGCATCTGATGCTTTTGAGCTTGTGTTGATTCGTTAGAATATTAAATTTCATCAAGATCTTCTATATCATAACTTCCTCCATCGTTTTTAAAAAGGTTACATTTTAGCCACGAACACTTTGTGTTTAGAAGGATGATAGAAATAGTATCTCATAGTTTCCTTGTGATAGCCAATAAATCTACACTTGCTAGATCTCGCTTTAAGTTTATCTTATAGCAATCTCTTGACATAAGCTGGACAACCCCAAACTTTCAAATATTTTAAGTTAGACTTACGTCCTTTTCACATCTTATATAGAGTTTTACTGATTGCTTTACTGAATGTCCTTCTTCTCTCCCTTCCAATATAACACTGACCTGATTTTTTAAAGTGTGACATCCCTATACAAGAAACCTCTGATGGGAGAATTGTAAAGCAGCTACAAAATTTTCAGTTGAAGCTCAAGATCCTCGCCTATAACCAAATTCCCCTTCCTCCTTAATTTATTATTTTGCCATTTGTAATGAGGGCATTACTTAGGGTCAACCTTAAGTTCAGAGATAAGTAGTTGTAATGAAAAATAAGTGACTCAACTGTCTTTGATCATACCTATAAGAGAAGGATCTACTCCTTGTAGAGCCATACAAAATAAGTTAATTCTTGAAAATCTTAACAATGCATCTATGGATATATTTTCTTTGCCTTATCTGTATTGAATCTCATAGTCAACAACCAATAATTTTGCTAACTATGTCTATTGAAGGGGTGTAGTTAAAAGCTGATCCAACAAGTATTTAAGACATTAAATATTACTTCCACTTTTTGACGAAAAAAATTATCATCAATAATTCCCTATCATATGTTGATAATGCTTATTGTCTAGGGCTTAATGCCTTTTTGATATAAGCTAATAGGTGCTAGTCCTGCATAAGTACAACACCTATACTAATACTTTAGGCATCAGACTCCACTATGAACATTTTGTTGAAATTTGGTAATGCCAATATAGGAGCTATACTCAGTGCCCTTTTTAATTGATCAAAGGCTTTTGTTGCTGCTTCATTCTAATAGAAGGAGTCTTTCTTGGTTAGCTCAATGAGAGGTTTTTCTATAGCATTATACCTCTTTACAAATCTTCAATAATACTCTGCAACCCTATAAACCCTCTTAACTACTTGAGAGTAGTAAGAACTGGCCAATCCACTACAATCTGCACCTTGGTTAGGTTAATAGAAACTCCAACTTTGCTCATAAAGTGACTCAAATATTCAACCCTATCCATTGCAAAAGCACACTTAAATTTCTTCAAATTCAAGGAACAAAGCATAAGCAATTCAAATACTTGCTTCAAATGAACAACATATGACTGTAGACCAAGGCTATAGACTAGGATGTCAACAAAAAAACCAAAAAAAATGAAGGAATGACTTAAAGATGTCATTTAAATGCTTATAGTGCCTTAATTATGCTTTAAACACTATCTTATAGATTTCAAAAGGGGCCATCCTAAGTTGGTTATTTTCGAACTTGAGATCTAATTTAGAAAAGAATGATGATCCTCCCAGCTCATCTATTAATAGAATTTTTTTAACTGTTTGCTTGTTTAAGTCCCTGTAGTCCATAAAGTCTCCAACTCCCATTTTTCTTTCCAACCAACACCACATAGGCTAAGTAGGCACTTAAGCTAGGTGGGATAATTCCTTTGTAAATCATTTCTTGTACAAGTTTTTCTATAACAAATTTTTTACAAGTATAGCCTTTTGTTATAAGTTGGGAACCTGACATGACAAGTATCTGATGATCAAATCTAGGATTAAAGGGGTCAACCATTTTTCTTCCTTAAACAAGCTTCCACACTCTTTTATTAGAGATTTAATAACCTATTGGTGTCTAAACTGGCAAACACTTGTAGAGGACATATTGCAACCACCTCTTCTTCTTATTGATCTGTGTCCAGCTCTCTTAGGTACATCAATGAGAGTTATGAATTATGACTTAAGGTTTTTTTTTATACATTTGCTTCCCCTTGATAGCTTTGATAGAAGTTTTAGTGGAGCCTCTTATGACATGTATTTTTCCCTCAAAGTGAAACTCCATGTTTAACTCCTTGAAATCCCAAATTATTTTACCTAGAGTGAGGAGCCACTGAGTCCCTAAGACCATATTACAATATCCTAGTAGTAGCAACTTAAAGTCTCCTTTTATTTTTGTTGCTCTGTAGTTGCTATTTAAGCCCCTTACATTTAGCTAAAATGGACAAACAACTGCCATCTACTACTGATATAGGCAAAGGGTTTGTTCTGGAGAGCTTATACCCTAACCTGTTGATTGCTTGTTCATCCAAGAAATTATGATTATTATTGTTTTCAATGAGGATGTGTATAGGTCTTTTATCGCAAATGCCAATAACTCTAATAATTTTGAACCTAGGGGTCCCCATTAAGGTATACATAGTAAAGAGAGGTGTCTTTTCCACCTCCTTATCATCTGTTACATTCCTCATTTCTTCTTTTGGCACTCCCTTATCTACTTCCTCGTTAGCCTCTAACTCAAAGAATTGGGTCGTTTGTTTTAAGTGAGGTCCCATAGTGTAAGGCTTATCACAATTGAAACTTCATAGAGTTTAGCTATATGTGCAGTAGAAGGCAGGATTCAATCTTGATAAGAAGATGCTAAGTGCTCCACTAAGAGAGTTAGTTACCCTTGCTAAAATAGCCTCAAATTAATCCAAAAAATCCTGCACAATCCTTTGTTTCCTTAAGCTTACCAATTCAGATGGAGGGTCCTTATATAATTGTCCAAATCTGGCAGTAATGTCAATAATATATTCTGGCTACTCAGGGAATGTGCCATACCTACTGGTCGGGTCGGCCGTGTTGGGCCCAGATCCAGTCAAAACGACCCATAGGCCGATCGGTCTATTCTTCAAAGATCAGTCTTATGCCTAGGCCAAGCCCATGCTCTCCTCGGCCCATCCGTAGAAGGAAATCTCCCATGCAAATACGTAAAGACCTAAACCTAGCTGTAAAACTATATATAAGGTATAATTCTCCCATAACAGAGGTACGCAATCATAACCTAGTTCTTCTCTGCATTCATCAACCTCACCTTCACCTAAAAGACTGACTTGAGCGTCGGAGGGGCTAATCGGGACATAACCCCCGATAAGCCTTCTTTGTTTTGCAAGTATCTTCACGTCGGATTCATCACAGAAAGCAGCTGACTCATGGATCCAAACGGTAACGTACAGTTCAGCCAAAATCTGGCAGAACCAATTGGCGCCCACCGTGAGGCCCGACTTCTGGGCACCACGTCCAGAAACACACAGATCAGTCAGGCGGCGACGACGAACCCTGATATAGCCGCTGTTGCGGCTCTGGTGATGCAACGCATAGGTTTGCAGCTACCTGCGACTTTGCCGCCTGCACCACATGTTTCCCGCACGGAATCCTCAGATCCTAACGATCAACCGCAGCCTCAAACCTTCGAACAAGAAGAACAGAGTGTAGCCTTAGAGGATAACGCTGCACTCAATAGGCGCTCGAATCTCCAACACCGATCAGGCGCAGATCCTCCTCCGACTGTACACACCACTCTGACCCGAAAACAGATTGAGGAAGCAGCTGATCTGTTGATCCTCCAGATTTTGCAATCTCAGCCGGCACAACAGCAGCCGTCTGCACGACAAGCCGCGCGACAGACCAGCATGACGACCGATCACCACCCAACCGAAGCCCTATAGAAAATTGTGGATGATCGAATTAACGCGGCTATGAGCTTCCGTCCAGATCGCCCGACAACACAATATGTTAGACCCCGATCCCTTTTTCCCTATTAAATAGGTTTGCAATTTAAATTATCTTTTGGTTAGTATGAAATTAGG
>JANTNU010000001.1:6556147-6572667 GCA_024752395.1 Erythroxylum havanense
CATATGTTCATGTGCCGCAACAAGAAAGATCCAAGCTTGATGATCTAAGTGTTAAGCATGTATTCATTGGCTATGACCAAAATTTCAAATGCTATCGATTGTACAATCCAAGCAATGGAAGGATTGTTGTGAACATATATGTCGAATTTGATGAAGAAGCAATATGGGATTGGGAGATACAAGAATAAAGCACTTATGATTTTCCCATACTTTGAAGATGAAAAGTAAGAAACCACAACAAATATTCAAGAGACAACTCTACCTACTTCTCCAAATATGCCTCATTCTTCTTCGTCCAAGCATAGAGAAAGTTCAAGTGAGGGAGTACGAAAAATCATGAGTATTTATGATATTTATGAACAAACAGAAGAAATTAATGATGTTAGTAATTTCTTTTGTCTTTTTGTAGACAGTGAATATTTAAATTTTAGGGAGGCCGTAAAGGACAAAAAATGGAAGCAAGTTATGGAGGAGCCGATCAAGGAAATAGATCAGAAAAACAATACTTGGGAATTATCAACTCTTCCTAAAGTCCATGAAACTACTGGAGTCAAATGGGTCTACAGGAGAAAAAAGAATGTGAATGAAGATGTAGAGAAATATAAAGCAAGGCTCGTTGCTAAAAGTTACGAGCAAGTTGCGGCTATTTTTACAAAATCACTCAAATTTGAAGTTTTTCAACATTTGAGGACAAGACTTAGAGTGCGAAAGAAAATTTCAAATTAAGGAAAAGTGTTGAAGAGTAATTTAAAGTTAATCTAGATACATGAATGTTTTAGAATCTAGATACATGGACGTTTAAGTTAATCGTTAGGAGTTTAATTATATTCATGTATTAGTTACATAAATATTGGCCCATATATAATTTTGAGTTCATGCATGATTTATTTATTTGGGTTCACTGGTAGGTTCTTATACTTAAATATGAAGATTCATTTTTGTATCTATAAATACCTATTTGTACTTGAACTAAAATAATTCAAGTAATATACAATATCTTCTAAGCAATTCTCCTCTCTAAACCTCCTCACTTCTTAACAATATGCACTCCTCAAAATTCTGTTATTATGTCAGACCTCAAAATCTAATTGTTTTGGGGGAGTAGTATTGGTCAGGCTAATCGCATTCAACTCTTTAGCTTTGGTCATAACTCGTGAGATTGCTTAGCTCCTAATCAAGGTTTAGCAAAAGTAACCACGGCCTCAAGTAAAATCACTTTCCACGTTCTATATATACAGAACAAACCTCAAGCGATACCCATGATAAATGTCCATCTCTTAACAAGTCGATTGGCTTAATTTTCTTACAAGGAGAAAACTTAGATTCTGCAATCACCTTCCCTTTCATTTCCTAATGCAATCCTTCCGTATAGCAATCCTCTGTTTCTTGGTCCTTTGCTTAGCGACCACATGGCAATGTCCAACGTGTTTCGCTCTTCTTTTTGTCTCCTTAATATCTTGTTTTGCTGTCTTACCTAGCAACTGGCTCATCCCCGGAGGCTTCGCATGGAGAAATTATAATCACCAAAGCTCACCAACACTTCGTGGTCCAATTGGTTGGCCTATTTTAGGTACTTTACCCGAAATGGGATCACTTTCCCACCGTAAACTGGCTGCTATAGCTACATCTTTGGGTGCAACAAAACTCATGGCATTTAGCTTGGGCGCAACTCGTGTGATCATCAGTAGTCATCCAGATACAGCAAAGGAAATACTCTGTGGATCTTCCTTCTCCGACAGGCCAATAAAAGAATCTGCCCGACTACTCATGTTTGAGAGAGCCATCGGATTCGCTCCCTCTGGAAACTATTGGAGACACCTGCGTAGAATTGCAGCCAATTATATGTTTTCCCCTAGAAGGATTTCTGGTCTGGAGCCACTAAGACAACGTTTAGCTGATCAAATGATGGTTGAAGTGAAAAAGGAGATCGAGGAAAAAGGATTTGTGGCATTGAGAGGGATACTTCAGAAGAGTTCACTTAGTAACGTACTAGAGAGTGTTTTGGGAATAGGTGCAACTTCAGTCAGGGAGGAGCTAGGCTTCCTGGTTAAAGAAGGATTTGATTTAATTACGAAACTTAACTTGGAGGATTACTTTCCTTCAACTTTCTTAGATTTTTATGGAGTGAAGAGGAGGTGCTACAAGTTGGCAGGTAAGGTTAGGGCTGTTTTAGGTAATATTGTGAGCCAAAGAAAGAATGATGGAGACTTTAGCACTTCAAGTGATTTTCTGAGTTCTTTGCTGACTTTGCCCCGACAAGAACAGCTGGCTGAATCAGATATAGTGTCTGTTTTGTGGGTAAGCATCTCAGCATGCACGTGTTTAAATACAGAGATACATACGCAGTGGTGTGATACGATAGTGGGCATTTCCTTTTTGAAGTTTTTGGTTATGTTTCCAATAGAATCATCATTTGACTCCAAAGCCATAGCTGCGGTGATAAATATGATTGTTTCGCCACTTTATATGATTGCGCTGCCATATAATATTAGACGCTATCCTTATAGATTGGTCCTAGTGCAATCGTGCTGTTCTTGAGTATTGAGCAGGAGTTAGGATATTTCAAACATTTCCCACTTTCTCTATAAAGACGAGTACATGTACATAAAATTTATTCAAGGCAGTGATCATTCTATATTGAGATTTCTGATAATAATGTTTCTCTTGTGATGTTACATCCAGGAAATGATCTTTCGAGGAACAGACACAGTTGCTATACTTCTAGAATGGGTTATGGCTAGAATGGTCATTCACCAAGAAATCCAAGTCAAAGCACAACAAGAGCTGGACAACAACGTTGGAAATCGTAGGCAAGTCCTAGATTCCGACATCCCTAACCTTCCCTATCTGCAGGCGATTGTCAAAGAAGTTCTCAGAATGCACCCACCGGGTCCACTTCTTTCCTGGGCCCGCCTAGCTGTCCATGATGTCTATGTGGACAAAATCTTCGTCCCATCTGGCACGACAGCAATGGTTAATATGTGGGCCATAACCCACGACCAGTCAATCTGGAAAGACCCTTTGTCCTTCAAACCCGAGAGGTTCATGGACGAGGATGTGCCAATTATGGGATCCGACTTAAGGCTGGCACCGTTCGGGTCGGGCCGTAGGGTCTGTCCAGGCAAGGCACTAGGGCTAGCTACGGTGCATCTGTGGCTTGCGAGGCTTTTACACCGATACAAATGGTTGCCAGCAGAGCCTGTAGATCTCTCAGAGTGCTTAAAGCTTTCTCTCGAGATGAAGAAGCCACTGGCTTGTCTTGCTATTGATCGACCGCAATGCACAGTTACATCGTAAAACCGCCGAGTAATGGCTATTACTCGTAATATAAGGGTTTCTCTTAACTGCAAAGTATCAGTGTGTGATTAAGTTTGTGCAATCGAAAGTTGGCCGTGGTGAAAGCGTGTAATGTAATCTAAAGAATAATTATGAAGTGAAGTCTGTCATCAAATTACTGTTTCAACCACCTTGTATGAATTAACTTGCTATAATATTTTATGTTCTTCCCGGTTTTCAAAAAGTTCTAACTTCAAGGTACTGTGTACGACTTGGATTTGGATGCGCCATGACTTTACGTAAATAAACCCAACCAAGACTGATTTTGGTACTTGCATAGATTCTTTGAAGGAACTGGTAACAGAGGATTGGGAAACAAATGATAGTTGTTTGCCAATGGCATCTGTATGTACTTGGACTGTCTTATTATGTGTCGTATAACTTGTATATACACATATAGATGTCGACGTAAGGCTTCATTAATGCTCTCTCTCTTTCTTGTTTCTCTCTTTTCTTAATTGGGTTTAACTAAGACTGATTATGAATTACTGAGGAAAAGCAGAAACTCGTGCAAGTGAGCTGTGGCCTGTGGACGTTCATTTTCTAAAGAATAAAATATAGATGAGCAGTTGAGCTTCTATTGGCTTCCAGTAAAATAGGTAGTGATGAGCAGGAAGATAGCATCGAAATCATTTATGCGTCAGATATATTGTGGCGGCCGAGAGAAGTTTTCAAGAGATGCTCTCTGGTAACTTCTAATCATCAGTGGAAAACTTTAGTCCGTGATATGCAATGCCCCGTCCACTAAGCAAAGTTTCCATTTTCCAGATGAGGCATCATTCCATGAACTATCCTAAGGTTGTTGATTAGTGAAAAGGAGAAAGGGATAGGCAGGAGTGGAGAAGTGGGTGGAGACCTTCTTTATATAACAACACACCAGTTTCAACAAACCACTACATAAATATAAACCCTATCTTCCCTTGCGGAGTCTTTTTGGCTGAAGCATCTTCGATACAATAAAGTATGTCAAAAACAAAGGGCAGCGCTTTTTAACAAAAACCCAGTAATCAAACAATAGTGCAGAATACCAAAAAAAGTAACCCGAAACTAGGTAATGTGTAGTAGCAATGACCTGTAAGTGGTGATCTTTTTGCAGTTCCGATCATAATACTGAAGAGATTGCCAGTTCTCTTCTTCTTCATTCCCAGTTTTCACCATGGTAATAAAAAAATAAAAGAAAGAGCGAGAAACCTCTTTGATGTAATGATAGAACTGAATTTTTACAAAGTAATAGTTCTTAAAATTGAATACAGACTTCATTAATTTGAGACGCATGTCTGTACACCTTTTAAATTGGTGAGACAATTCTAAAATAATAAAAAATAACGCTGGAAAAATTCACGTGATAGTCTGATCAAATAAAAATAATTTTAAGCCATAATTCACCTTGAAAAAGAGAGTTCCAACAAACATTGGAAGCCCCACAAAGTCTTTATTACAAGTCATTAGATTCTAAATGACCGGACGGACCAAAGTCTATTGCTCCTTAAACTTGTGAATAACGGGAAGATATTTGATGCAAAACCCTAAAGTTAAGGCTTTTTTAAGGATCCAAATCTCTTCCAAATGTTAAAAGCAACGAAAGGCCAAAAAGTCTGCCCTTTTTCTTGCACCCACATATAGTGTTTGGTTGAATTGGGACCCCCCACCAACGCGAAATGTCCTGACGTGGTACTCTACTATAGATCCACAACTTGCACATCTTGTATAAAAAAAGGAAGCTTTTGCTGCCAAATCATGCAATTGGATCTTCAAACCTTGGATCTCTGTCGATCTTTTATTGGTTGGATGTACTATTAATTTAAAATAAAGCTTATATAGATTATGAAATGTCGCCATCTATATTATATTAGCCTTTGCATTCTAATATTTTTTTAAAAAAATTCGTATTGTTAGTTATACTATCATATTATACTTTAATATTTTCAAATTTCTACTAATAGCATCTAACATTTTTTTAATTCTTAATAGTGGAGTCATTATGTAACTTATGTGGCATTATATCATTAAAGTATTTATATTAAAATATTGATCAAAGCTGCAATTTGTAGTTCAATATTTTATTGAATGTTTAAATAAACCCCTATTGTTACCACTTTTGCACTATAATAAGAGTATAATTAGTACTATTTTAATAATATTAGAAATAATAGTAAATCCTCAATATCATTTAATAACACTTAATTGCCTTTGGAACTTCTATAAACAGTCTTTTTTATTTAGAGATAGAAATTAGTTTTCAATTTGCAAAAGTTCAACGTAATGTAAGTCCCCATTTGGCTTAACAATCTTAACTTAGCTTTGAATATTAAACAACTAAAGGTTTGAGTTATAAAGCCAAATATCTTCATAACTCTTATATGCTTAGATGAAGCCATTGTCGGCATAAAAAGATTAGGATATGACCGCATCTATGTGCTTATAGATATTGGACAATGACTCTTTGATCACATTCCTATTATGTGTCTAGATAATAATAATGAACTTTACTAAGATTTAGTGAATATCTTTTATAAACAGATACTTGACTTGAGGAGGCACAACTAAAAATGGCAACTAGTAAGGAGAGTTTTCGAAATAGGCTTCTCTAAAGAATTGTTAAACTGGGATCCTTTTAGCTTGAAGATTGGTATTTAGGAGATATTTTGGAACCAAATTTTGAAGTTATACAAAATACATCCTTTAAGGATCAACTAATGGGCTTCCCAAAGGTAGAGACTTATGAAGCTCCAACTGAAATAAACATGGAACTAGTACTAGATTTTATTACTCTAGGTGCTCCACTAGAAGCAGATCATGTGACAAAAATTACTTCTATCCCAACCAAGGATTCTTAAGAACTTGGTAAGGACTATCAAATTGTTAATTGAAAGAGGTTTAATCACAAGAGGAAAGGCTTTAAGTCTTCCCCCTAACCATGTCTTTCATCTATTGGAACATTGATTGTGATCTTGATGTATGTAAGTTTTAATTAATTAACCTCGATAATCTGCAAGTGCATGAATCGTTCGCGTAGTACCTAAAGTGTTGATCATACGATGAGGGATAATCTAGTCCTAAAATCTAAGGCCAAAACAAATCGCAGAAATTTGAATATCACGAAACTAAAACAAGAATGCAATTCAATTCAAGAATCTATCGCAAAAATATTAACAAATTAGCAATTGCAATGCACACTCAAGAATCAACCTAAGGAACTGCCAATTGAGAGAAAGTGGGCTTTACCTATCTTTAACGCTAACTTAATCAATTATGAATTACTAGATTATTGGTTCTAGACGATCATATGACTGATTACTCTCTATCAAGTTATAACCATTAACCCTAATTTCTAAACCATAATCAGATTGTGGAAGTTGTAGTATCTCAATTAACAATCTATCCACAACTCTAATTAGATTTGAAGTTATCTAATAAATTATTGAAAAATATTGCAAGATCTCTCTTCACACAATTTACCGATTTGATTTAATTCTCGTTCTATTAAATTGCCTAACTCTCATTAGCCCAATTTAATTATTTTTCACTCGATTTACCCTCTTATTTTATCACCGAATTATGCAATTGCCAAAATTAAGTCATAGTAACTCTAGTAAAACATAAACAATTAAATTTCATTAAATCAAAAATAAAACCCCGAAGGTGAGTTTAGAACATCATAAACATCCACAAATCCTATCATAAACTATTATTCCAATTTTATACAATAATAAAATTGAAAATAATAGGAAATACGACATTGAATGGACGACGGGAGGTAATGATGTCAGGAAACTCCTGATCTGGGAAGTATGTCGAGTCAACTTTTTCTCCACTTCTCTCTTCCTTCTTCTCCTCCTTTATCTCTCGAAAATTCGCTCTAGGGTTTCTCTCAAAAGTGCTTGATGCAAAAGCTCTTCTTCTCCTTTATCTTATTCTTTAAATACGCTTTGTGTTCTAAGTAGCCCTAGGTTTTTTTAGGGTCGAAAAGATCTGAAAAATTCCTCGAAACTTGACATTTTTGATTGTCTATGCATTTGCTCGACGTGGGCCACGATCATGGCCTTGCATGCCATGATCATGGACCACATCCGAGCCTTCTGTCAGGATCATGGTAAGTAGGCCACGATCATAGGTCACGTCTTGGGCTTCTGTCACGATCGTAGGTCGTTGTTTCAGCTCGAATGTCTAAGAAACTTCCACATTCTTCAATGTTGACCTTAAAACACTAAAAAATACTAAAAAACACATCAAGGTATCTCAAAAACATAATAATTAAAGTCAACGACTTGTACTAATCCATAAAACACTTAAAACATAAATAATTAACAAACTAACACAATTCTAACCTAAACACATACTAAACGATTGAATTAACAACTAAATACATATCAAACTAAGCCCTAAAATACGATGCAATTCACACTTATCAAACATCAGGGGTTTAAATTGCCATAAAAAACACGTTTTTTTAAGAGACTATCTAAAAAGAAATAACTTTTGTCTAGTGGGATTACTAAAAAGCAAATAAGCTAGTATAGCTACGAGAACTTAACCTCCTTAAGGAAGGATTGGAGAATAATTCTTAACCACCATTTACTTATCAGAGGCAGAATCTTAATGGCTTTTCATCCAAGGATGATTGAGGTGAATAACTCCATCATACTAGACTAATTTGTCCACCATTAATGAGACTACTAGAAACCAATCCTAAACTGAAGATTACATTTGTCTATGCTTATAACAATGCTTTTTAGAGAGTGTTTTTATTGAATGAATATATCATCCTATTAGTATAGGATGACTTCAACTAAATGTTGCACCAATATGAAGTAGTGATTATCTCGTAAACTATTTAGAGCAATTAAGAGATTGTGCTAGTGGCATCCAAATCATAAACCTTTCTTTAGAGGGAAATTTCTTCACCTATTTTAATAAACAATTTGATGCCTAGTTCCTTAGGAACAAATTAGACATAGCAATAATGAATGGAAATGGTCGAATTCCTTCCCAATTAGTAAGACAATCTTCGCTAATCCCCTTTTTCTAATCACACCTTTATTCTAATCCAAAACTTCTTTGGCACCATGAAAACCCCTCATCCTTTTAAATTTATCAATGTTTTGGTATAGATAGAAGGATTTGAGGAAGCTACTTTAAAAGGAATGATCACATAAAATGGACAAAGCTCTTTTAACTGGTTAAGATAAAGTTGGAAAATCTTAATAAACAAAGAATTGGGCACACTTAGAAAGCTATAGTTCAAGCAGGGAATTTGCTCTCCACAATCTAATCTTAATTAGTCAATTCCCCCTCTAAACCTAGTCTTCAAAATGAAGAGAAGCTAACACTATTTAATTACATAAAGGCTGTAGAGTTCAACCACTTAATATGGAAGCAAAGATCAAGAGTCAATTAGATTATGAAAGAAGATAACAACACCACTTCTTTCTATAACTTATTCCTTAATAGAAGGGTTATTAATAGAATAAATTATATAATTGGTCTACAAGGCACCAGAATTGAGACTCAAGAACAAATTCTCTAAGAAGCATATAGATTTTTATCAAGTTCCGTTAGAACTCCAACATCTTTTGCCTTATCATTCAACTTCTACAATCAATATTCAAAAAGCAAATCACCTCTCAAGAAGCTAACATGCTAAGTCAAACCTTTCTTAACTAATGAAGTAGGGTAGTTTTTTTTCTATGGAACCTAATAAGGCACCATTCTTAAAAGGATTAAACTATTTATTCTTGTAGAAATCTTGGGGATAAATCAAATCACTGGCAATAAAAGTAGTGCTTATTCCTTAATGCAGAGAAGAAGCTTAAGGAAGTAAATGAAACCTTCCCATGCCTTATCCCTAAGGTAAGTAAACCCCCATCCTTTAAGGAATTTAGACCAATTGTATGTTGTATCCATATCTATAAACTCATCTTTAAACTACTAGCTAATATATTGAAAGAACTGCTTCCCAAGGATATTAACTTATTTGAACCTGCATTTATAAAGGATAGATCAATGGGGACAACATTTTTATAGCTTAGGAACACTTAAGGTTACAACATAAAGCAATCAAGAAAGGATTATGCTCTCAAAATAGATTTCCAAAAGGCATTTAACACTATTGACTGGAAATTCCTTATAAATACTCTCCAAGGCTTTAGATTTCCTATGATGTTTCTTACATAGATAGATCAATGCATATCTTCATAAGTGTTCTTGTCAATAGGGAACCCTCTAAGCTCATTAAAGGAGCTAGGGGAATCAGACAAGATGATCTCCTATCTCCCTACCTCTTTACCATCGCCATGGATTCCTCACAATGCTCTTAAGGTCAGATACTTCCGACGAAGGGAACAAATTAAAGTATCACTCTAAGTGTAAGAAGTTAAAGCTTTGTAACCTATTTTTTATTGATGATCTTATCTTGTTTTCTAAAGTAAATGATAAATCCTTATTTAATCTAGTGGATGTTTAAATTCTTTTAAGGAAATCTTACATCTCTCAATAAAAAAGGAGAAAAGCCACCTGCCATCTCTTCAAGTGCTTCTCACTTAGCAGCATTCACTTATCTTGGAATCCCAATCACCACAAGAAAACCTAAGTACAATGAATTTTTTCCTTTTAGTGACAAAATACAAATGAGGCTATCTACTTAGTGTAAAATAAGCCTCTCACTAGCTGGCAAAATCTAACTCATCAATTCTGTTTTAAGCAACTTGTACAATTACTAGGCATCCCACTTAATGCTACTTATTGGAATTATTAAATGCACCGAGAAAATTTCTCCAATATGGTGATCATAAGAAGCACGCTTTTGTAAGTCAAATGGATAACCCTAAGATTAAAGGAGGATTATAAACCATTCCCATTTAAATTTCCAACAAAATGATGATTATTAAGAGACTATGAAGGCTTGTAGTGGATAAAAAAATAATATGGGTCAAATAGGTGCATGAATAATATTTAAAAATGACTAGAATTTAGTCTAGATAGCAAAATAACTCCCTCTCTTAGACCTGTTATAAATCATGTAATGGGTGAGCTTAGTGAGACAGGAGATAGTATATAAGATTGGTGATGGAACTAACACAAACTTTTGGTTTGACTCTTGGACTTAGTTTGGTCCTATAAGGGACACAATGGATTTAACTTACCTCTATCAAATAATACCTAACAATGCCACTATAAAGGAAGTTTTTAGCAATAAAATTGGAGTGTTTGATTAAATTTTCAGATATCCTATTAGAAAATTTATTTTAAATGTCATTATGAATCTAAACAAAAGGTACACTATCAGATGGAAAGATTTGTCGTATGGAATGTTCTCTTCCAAGAAGTGTAGAGATATCCTCATACCTCAACTTATTTCTTTCCTACGGAGAAATCTGGTTTGGTTCAAGCAATTTAGCCCTAGAGCTTCTATTACTTTCCATTAGAAGGAAACTACATATTGCTAATAGGATCATATGTTTCTTGTAATAGCCTGTTTTCCATACTGAGGGTTAGAACCCTAGAATATTGCACATGGCCATATCATTGAGAATTCATGAATTGCATTTCATTCACATGCATATAATTAGCATATACACATGAATTATGAATTAGTATACATTGCAAAGATACTATATGCACTCAATTGATTTATTATAGGGTACGAAAGGTTTTAAATGATAATGATATGTATTATGTATTGTTTCTGCCTTGCATTTTGGTTTGATTGATTACAAGTAGTAAATTTGGAATTAATTGGTACAATTGGAAAATTGATGAATTAAAATGTACATTTGGTCTAGGAAAAATGCCAAGTGGTAAGACAAATTGACACATGAAAAATTAGGATGACTAAGCCTATAATTAAGTGACATTTAGCAAAGATAAATGAGTGAAATTTGGCATAGCTAATTAATTGACAAATGAAATTAATCATGGAGTGAAAAATGGACTAATAACTAGGTTTTAGTTGGCAGTACATACATAGGACAAGTGACTTACATGCTTAAGGACAAATGTTAATGTAAGATGGTGGCACATAGCATTTGATGTGTCAAGTTTTTGCAAGAGAAGTTTCAGCTTAGTTCATTCTTCTCTTTTCCACTACTCTCACCACCGAAACCCTCCCAACTTCTGTACCTTGTTTCCATTTCATTCATATTCACTACAAGATCCATATAAGAAAATCTGCTCAAAGATAGCTGTAATCTACTATCATCGTTTTACTTTTGCTAGAAACATCCTACTTTTATCTTGTACTTGGATGATTTTCCATGTATGGAGAGCTGAATTGGCTTAATATTTGAGATGTAATTTGAGCTAGACAAGTAAGTAAAAGATTATTCTCTATGGCATGTTATAATAAAAAGTTTATGACGATGAAATTAGGATGAATTGTGTATTATATTGATGATAAGGTTGTGTTGGACTGAGATAGTGAATTGGAAAGTTTTTGTTTTGTTTTGATGCATGAAAGAAAATAGTTATGAGCTACCAAATGAATGATTTTGAGTTAGAATTGGAGGTTAGATTGGTAAGGAATTAACATATAATTAAGGAATAATTGAGGCATAATTTAGGAACTATTATGAAGGTTTTTTGAAATTGGAATAAAGGTGTTTGAATATGGAAAATCACAAAAAATGGGTAGTCCACGAATATGGCACTCATCCCATGACAATGGGCAATGCATTAGCTTCTTTCATGATCGTGGGAAGGTATGCCATGATCATGGGTAAGATTTTGGCATGTTAAATTTTGTTTTGTGCAATTGTTGAACCACATGAGGACAATACACTTCATATTGGTGTATTTGAACTTGATTGAGGCTTGAAAATAAACCTAGTTTGAAATTAGATTAAGTGGGTAAGGGTTTGATAAATTTAGGTTGTTAATTGATGTTAAAACTTAAGGAATGGATTGTTTTGATATCAATGTCTATGACTTTGGAAAGTATGAGTTGTTAATGATATAAAGATATTCTTATGATTGCAAATATGATTAAAAGGATATGAACAATGTGAACTAGGTATAAATGAATGAGAATTGGAAAATTATGAGAACCTAAAGCATTAGAAAAAAAAAAAGATTGGTGATTGAATGAGTGATGAATTTGGAGTAATCAAACTTACTTAAGTCATAACCTAATTGGAAACAAGTTATATACAAGCTATAATATTTGAATGATCAAGACTTGAAGTTAAGGATACATACCCGAAAAAAGTCAATTGAGCATGCATTGAACATAACACACATATATATATGTGTATAATTGAATATCCATTTGATTAAATAAGTTAGTAATGTGTAAATATGTGTGTATTGCATGATATAGAAGCACAATTTGAGTGTCCACATCCAAACATTGCCGGATTATCAAGGCAATAGCTTATATAGAGTGTACTGTGAGTTAACCTAAATGTTTTCTCACTATGATTGAATTGTTTTTTTATTATTGTCAATTAATGAATTGTCAATGATAAGATTGTGATAATTCCATGTTGGATGGTCCGAGGAGTTTGATATTCAAGAATGTATTGGAAGTGTTTCCAAATTGAATGTGCAATATGAAATGTGTTCTCAACTAAATGTTGAATGCTAGACTTAGATCCGTTGAATATGATAAGTGATTGTGCACGTTAAATGAAAGTTATCGATAACATATTTTATGAAATGATGTATTTCATGGCATTGATGTGCATGATTAGGTAAAGGAGTTGTGACTGGAGTGACCAGTCTAAAAGGAAAGCTAAAAATGCACAAAAAGAGCCATAAGCTCAGTGATTAATGAGTCCAGTATCCGCTAAAGGGTACGAGATAGCATGTGAAATGAGCCTGGTATCTATAAAGGGATACGAGACAGTTAAGGCACTCGGTGAAAACAAAATAGAAATGAAAGTACAGTCCTATATGCATTGCATATACATTTTTACATGTATTATGTGAATAACTGCAAAGAATGACTAAATTAAGTTGATATAATGATATGCTATGTTTTTGTACATGTGGATAATATGGATGGTTGAAATGAATGATGGGATTATTCTAAAATAACTATATGAAATGTTTGTATTCATATGGGTTTGTTGAAATATGATGTATACTATGATCAGGTGATATAAGGGATTAAATTCTGAATGATGTAAGATACTGTTTGAAATATATTTTACACTTGTGATGTTTATGCTTTGTTTTGAGTAAGCACATCGATGATGGTTTACTCCCTAAGTTCGCAAAACTCATTAAAATTACAAATATTGATTTTGAGGTACTGAGGAGACCTAGCTTCTAAGGCAATCTAATAGCAGTCTAGTATTGTCAATTATGGAAACAAGAAATGGCTCAAATGTCTAGTCAGCTGATGTCTGAGGAGTTTAGTTAGAATGTTTTCATTTAGCATCTCATTTCATGTAGAAATTTTGTATAAAGCAGTAGACCCTTAGATGTTTTTGTAATGTAACTATATGGATTATAGAATGTAATGACAATGTAAGCTTATGTTCATGAATGAATGAGGAAATTTAGTCTTTTGAATACTTGTGTACTATATGATGCCATAATAAGTGACTATGATTGCTCTAACATGCCATTCTAATAGGCTATGTTCTTGAATATCCTTTGGATGTTCGGGCTTATACTCTATGATAATGAGGTGATACATTTCTTAAGCATTTTAAGCACTTGTCTACTATGTAGAATAGAGGAAGAAACTTTAGATCCCCTGTTTTTTTTTTCAATATTCTTATTCTAGCTTTATTTGGAATATTATGTTGCAAATTGGTAACTTCTCACCCTCTCCCTCAAGTTGGAATGAGATAGCGGCTTGCTCCTATCATCCTTCTCATTTTGGTATTTAAGACCATACAATTTATAAGATATGCTTAGGGAATATCATTCACTATTGTTGGAAGGAAAGGAACTCACATATCTTTTCGTAACAATCCAAGACCAAGGAGCTAGTTGTGAAGGAACTAGTAATGGCCATAAGATAACAACTTTTAGCCCAGAGTATGTAACTTATTTGTAATTAAAACATGTCCACTCGATGGAGACTAATATAAATTATGTTTTCCTTCATTATCATGCAAATATACTACCAACCTTAGTTATTAGGATAGTCGAAAATTAAGAGAATAAACATTCACCTTTAATATGCTAAGCTTTAAGGCTTTAACACAAGTTACAAAGCTATATTCATTAGTAAAACAGTGTATAGGGGAACCTGAGGTGAAAGTCATAAGTGAGTGGTCGTGTCCCACAAATATTACTGAAGTACGCAGCTTTATGGGAGCATGTTAGTATGTCCAGAAGTTCATTCGGAATTTTTTGATCATTGCTAGTCCTTTACATGAATTGACAAAGGCAAATCATCATTTCATGTGGACTCAGAAACATAAGGACATGTTTTGTCTTTTGAACAGGAAGATATGCGAGGCGCCTATTCTAGCCTTGCCAAGCTTACAAAAGCCTTTTGAACTTTAGTTTGATGCATCTGGATATGCAATGGGTGCTGTTCTAATGCAAGAAGGAAGAACTGTTGCTTACTATTTAGAATTATTTCAGGGATCTCAAAGGAACTATCTGACTTATGATAAGGAGTTACCTGCCTTACACCAAGCTGTAAAGCATTGGAGCATCTATATTCTAGGTAAGGAAATGGTAGTTTATATAGATCATCGACCCCTTCAATATCTTCAAACCCAATCCAAGTTACAACAGGCTCGTCATATGAAATGGATGACCTACCTACAACAATTCAACTTGGTAATTAAGTACAAAAAGGGAGTCCAAAACAAACTGGCTAATATGTTATCTCGGCCACTATTAACAATACTTTGTTTGTCTGTTATGATGCAGATACAACCAAGTTTGCTTGATGAATATGTGAACTTGTATGATCATGATCCTAATTTTTATGATGCAATTTCAATTGCAAAAAAGCAGAAACCATCGGAGTTTGCATTGCAAGATGGATTACTTTACAAAGGGTCACAACTTTGTGTTCCTACAGAAGCAAATTGTATACAATGAATATGAGAAGCTCATACTTCAAAGTTGGCAGGTCATTTTGGAGTAAACAAGACAATACAAAACCTACAACATTATGTCTATTGACCTCGGCTGTAGCAAGACATGGCGCGTTTTATGAAAAGATGTGTTTTATGCAACATATCAAAACCTTCAAATCGGAAGGTTGGGGTCTACACACCATTACCAGTCTACTACCAGTTCCAAGTAGACCATGGGAAAGTATCTCTAGGGATTTCATGGGAGGTCTGCCAACTACTAAAAAGGGATTTCAATATCTATATGTTGTAGTTGATAGATTTTCCAAGATGATAATTTTGATACCTTGCAAGAAGACAATCATGAGAGAAGAAACAGCGAACCTTTTCTTCAAGAATGTCCGGACACATTTTGGGTTACCATGCTCAATTGTCTCAGATCGTGGCAGTCGTTTTCTTGGAAGCTTCTGGAGATCATTGTGGTCTATGATGGACACAAAATTGAATCGAAGTACAGCTTTTCATCCCCAGACCGATGGTCAAACGGAAGTTATCAACCAGACCATTGTACATCTCTTATAAGGATATAATGCTCGACATCTAAAGTCCATTTGAGGTTTGTCTTGGCTACTTACCACAAAGTCCATTTGACATGGAGTTCACATTTGAGTCAACATTAAAAGAAGGGCAAGACAAGATTGATTCAGAGAAAGCTTAAAAGTTCCTATAATGTATTCAAAAAGTACAGGGTGAAGTGGAAAAGCAATTACAAAGAACTCAACAAAAATATAAAGCTAGAAATGACCGATATAGGGTGAAAGGTGATTTTCAAGTGGGAGATCTTGTATGGCTACACTTAGGAAAAGAAAGGTTAAAAGAAGAAGGCAAGAAATTGAAACCTATTCATTATGGACCTTTCAAGATCATCAAAAAGACTGGTGATAATGCATGTCAACTGGAGTTACCAAGTTATATGGAGATGTACTTTGTGGTCAATGTCGAAAAGCTTACGATTTTTGAACCATCAATGCTAGACAATAAACTAGATGAAATCATACCTTCAGTAGCAGATTTGAGTATTCCTGGTGAAACTCCACTACTGGAAGATACCATCCTTGAAAAGAAGGTTACAGAAACACGCAAGGGTGTACGAGAAGCATTTTGTATTGGAAGGAAAGGGCAAAAACCTAGTGCAGTGAA
>JANTNU010000001.1:6683073-6715518 GCA_024752395.1 Erythroxylum havanense
TGAATTGTTATATGCATGTATGCAAGTTTGTGAATGTGAATGTGTCGAGTACGACACAATATGAAAAGTTGAATTTCCGAAATGTGCCGTAGGGCAATATGATTTTTCAAGCATGAATACGTGTTATATGGGTTTGATTAGGTCCCTCATGTGGAGTCAGTGCACTGGTCTCATTTTTCAAGCCTTCTCCCGGCTGCCCGCTAGAGGCACAGGAGCTCCGATTTCGGACTCCCTTCACGGCTACACTGGACCGATATGCGGGAAGGTGTAGTACGTCCTGTTTACGACTACACATGAACGCTTTGCAGGAATGTGCAGTACGTCCTGTTTTATGGACCGACCAAAACCGTTTGATGTGTTATTTGTTTTTGCTTTGTTTAGAATGTGCTGCATTTATATGTGATGTATTTTGTGTGTCTTGACTTTATTCATGAATTGTACAATGGTTTGGAATATCGACGAATGAGAAATTTGGATTTTCAACTATGATAGTTTTGAAAACTGTTTGTAAATGTTTATGAAAGATTTTTAAAATTGAGAAGTTTTTGAGAAATAAACCTTTGATGTTTTCGATCAACTGAAAATAAGGTTTGAAATTGTTTTTGCTTATCATTTGATTTATAAATATGTTATCCACAAGCTTCCGAGCTCACCCCCCTTTCATCCCCATCTCCAGGTATTTCAAGCAGGAGATCGGATGAAAGACATCAAGACATCAGTTTGATTTGTGCATGTTTTTATACTTTGTGTATTTGGTTTATGATTATTGGAAAATGGTATATGGCTTAGAATGCCATTAGAGTATTGTAAGCATTTAGTTCATGATGTATTTTGGATTATGATACTGTATAAGAACTTGAGTTGTGGAATTGGAAAATGTATATGGTTATGGATGATGCATATTGGTTTTGTATATAAAGTGAATTGAGTTATGAATGTAATTGGGATATATATGGATGTGGATGAATGTGTTAGATAATGGGATATGAATTGTGATGATTTATGAATACGATTGGTTTTGGGTTTGATGGAAATATGAATTTGTATGTGAGTATAAATGGAAGTTGTATATGATGTTGAATGTGACGAATACAAATTGGATATGATAAATGACTTGAAGTAGTTTAGAAATAGGTTTGCGATTATGCTGAGATCCCGGACGGAGGGTCCGGTGGAGTTTGATGTATGTGTGTTTGTTTGAAAATTTTAGCAGTGAGTTTTACACCTTGCAGGTTTGGGTTTTGTTCATGTGCAACCGTTATGCTGCCCATTTTTTGATAACAAGATTTGTTTTATGGTAAAGATAAAATAAGAATATGATTGTGATCAAAAGTTGAATTTTGAGATATGTAGACTTGTATTGTTTCCCAAAAATGGGAATTATTTGTTTTGATTTGAATAAGATGGACGAAAAATGAGAAATGAATAAGAAAAAGAGAAGAGAAATAAAGAGAAAAAATTTACATCGATTCGGATAAGTTAGTCCAAGTTTTCCAAAGCAACAAGTTTTCTATGTTCATGCTTCGGATGTCGGAATTTGAAATTCAGTTAGAACCCACCATTTGTATGCTTTGTTTTCGAGTTCACTTTCTATTTCCAATTTGTATCCGATATGCTTTCGCTTTTGTCGTTCGAGCTGACTTCGAATTCAATTTAGTTCATCTTCGGCTTTCCGCTTTCTGCTTTAAGAGTGAAAGTGTTAAGTTTTAAGCAGTTGGGTTACGGACCCAACAGATATGGTATCAGAGCAAGAGTGATAGTGTTAAGTTTATGCAGTTGGGTTCCGAAAACGGGATCCAACAAGGAGGGTCCTTGTTCTTTTCTTCATCCTTTTTCCCCCTTCTTTTGGTCCTTTACGAGGTGGGTTTTAGCTTATTTGTCTACTAGTTATTCTAGCCCTTTCCTACCACTAAGTGTGACAACCTTAAATTGCTCTCTTGTTTTTACTTATGTATTGACCGAAAGGCTTCCTATACTTATTGTAGATGATGTATTGGTAAGTTGGCCCACTTGAACCTCTAGATTATGGATAGAAGAGGCATGAGTCTTTATTACTTGCTCGGATGGCCCTTCTAGACTCGTGGCTTGTCCAAGAGTTTGTCTAATTTTGAATCATTTGTACTGGGCTCATCTTTTTTAAATCTAAGTGGAGCTTGAGTTCTCAACTAATACCTTGAGTGGTTAGACCAAGTAAAATTTGGGTGGTTATAAAACCTAGGATAGTACATGCCCTAGTAAGGATCAATACCTCCCTATCTAACTTATGTTCCCATGAGATAAATTGTTGCATAGTGTTGTTTTCCATTAGGAAGAAATTAGTTCTGATATGGCTCTCTTATCTGCATAGGTTACAACCGTGCTGAACTGTTCTGAATAGAGAGAAACATGTGGCTGTTAGGTTATGTAATTGTTTAGTGAGGTTGTCAATCTTAGCCTATAATGCTATCATTGAATTTGCAACAATCATTCTTAGATCTGGAAAGGTCAACTACTGTCTACTTCATTCTGATGTCTAAAGACAATTATTATTTTCCATCTTTTCTAATAAATCATATGTCGCGTGTGCTAATGGTTGTGTAATTCCTTGATAATTAGCGTTGAACCCTCGCCTCATGAATTCCATAAGGTGTAAAGCACATCAACAGGATATTGATAGCTTAGATGATCCAGACTATCCATCAAATCGTCAATCATGGCACGAATTAATTTGTGACAAATAATACTTTGAATTCCTTGGATCATAATAATGGAACACTCCTTTTAAGGAAAGTATTCTACTAAAGACTTTGGACCTCACTTTAACCCTTTAAAGTGAGCACAACTTTTGAGGCAACCACTATTGAGACTTTTGATGAAAGTTGGTCTCACAAATCACTGTTCAAGTTACTATTCAAGATTCTATCTTATCATCATACTATTTGCTTTTAGACTTTTGTAAAAATATTTTGCTTTTGTCAAATTTAGGTATTATTATTGTACCTTAAAGTCGTCTTCTTTCGAAAAGCAGTAATGAGTGTGTCTTAGGTAGTTTTACATTTCTAATCTTTGCTTCACATATAAAAGCAAGGTTTCCTTTCATTTGTAAGTATGTACAAATTCAATTCAAAGTTTAGTAATGAAGTTTGGTTTGTGAGTTTTCCTTTAGAGTCTCTTCTCTTTCCTGAAAACTATAAGACCTGAGTCATATTCCTAACTGCCTAAGTGTAGGACAAGTATGCTCTACATTTGTCTCTTCTGAGGATCTTGTGTATCATAAAGTCTATAATAGTCTGGGACTACATTTAAAATAATTTCCTCTGCTTGATTAGAGTTTAACAGGGAAAAGAATGAAGATACTGTTGCGACTATTGTTATAGAGTGGGAGTCGAGATTTGTGAGAAAGATAGAGGTTCCTAAAAGGAAAGATGAGAGTTGTGCTCGTGAGCCAGGAGAGTTAGAGAGGGCTTTGTTGTCTCGTCCACCATACCGGAAGCAGTCCCTATGGTCATAAGTATAATTCCCAAGTTGATCCACAATAGTCTACCAGATACCTTAGTACCTACAATCTGACTTTGGTTAGTCGATGATTTTATTCAAACGAGTTGTTTTTGTCAGTTTAGTGTCATAGTTTCCCTGTGTGCTTTTCGGAGCCCCCCCTGTGATTTTTCAGTGAATTAACCCAACATCAACGTATCATACATAGCATGGTGAAAACCCATTTGCTAAAGTATAGGCAATTGAACCCAAATGATAATAGCTAGATTGATCCAAGATATTTGGACAAATACTCGGTTTGGATTCAAATCCAATCTATTTATGTATATATAAAAGAAACCTCAAAATGTAATTCTAGTTCTTTGAAAAATAAACAGAAATCCATTTACGAATTGTAATATGGTCTGCAGTTAATTAGAACCTAAGCTACCTGGAGATTGAAAGTTGTATTTCCTAATACTCTAGTTTACTCGAGTTCACAAGAAGATGACCAAAGAATGACTTAACAAACTCATACCAAACATGACCACGGAAATCTCACTCGTACTTACTTCTTTTTCTTAATTAGGGAGTTTCAGAATTTCATGCGCTAAACATGATCTCCAGCTCCAAACTCCTTGTCCTTATTCTATTCCTTTAAAAGACGGCTCAATGTTACTACATTTTTCATTCAGCATTAACATTACTCCCAATGGAAAACACCTTGCCTCATTCTTCCGGAGACCATGAAAGTATCTTCCGAAGTCGATATCCAGCAGTCCCAGTTCCTGATAACGTGACATTGCCTGATTTCGTACTTGAAAACGCTGAATTGTACGCTGATAATGTAGCATTTGTGGAGGCAGAGACCGGGAAGTCGTACACTTATAGAGAGGTGATCAGAGACACCAAAAGATTCGCCAAGGCTTTGAGGTCTCTTGGTCTGAGGAAGGGCCATGTTGTGGTTGTAGTGCTTCCGAATGTGGCTGAATATGCCATCATAGCTCTTGGAATAATGGCTGCAGGTGGTGTGTATTCTGCTGCTAACCCTGCAGCTCATGAATCAGAAATTAAGAAGCAAGTAGAGGCTGCGGATGCTAAGTTAATTGTCACAAATCAGCTGGCCCATGCCAAGGTAATGCGTGCCTTATAATCGTCTTTTTACTGGCAGGATCTTGTACTAGATATACGTGTTGGTGTTGTCATCTCCCAATTATCACCCAATTTAAACAATTTTGGCGACCAAATAATCAGAAATTTGGTATTCCTGACACTACAGGTGAAGAGTTTGGAGCTACCAGTCATTGTACTTGGCGACACAAAAGTTTCCAATGCCATGAATTGGAAAGAACTACTTACTGCAGCAGAGAGAGCAAGCGACAACAAACTTGTGTACGAGGAGGATGAAGTTAAACAGACAGATCTATGTGCACTTCCCTTCTCATCGGGCACCACAGGGGTGTCCAAAGGTGTAATGTTATCACATCGAAATCTAGTGGCCAACCTTTGCTCCACTCTCTTCAGTGTTGGACCAGAATTGGTGGGTCAGGTCACAACACTAGGCCTTATTCCGTTCTTCCATATTTATGGCATTGCTGGTATTTGTTGTGCCACACTTAGGAACAAGGGTAAAGTGGTGGTTGTCAACAGATTTGACCTAAGGACATTTTTAAATACATTAATCACACAAGAAGTGAATTTTGCACCAATTGTTCCACCCATTATTTTGCAATTAGTTAAAAGCCCTATAGTGGAAGAATTCGATCTTAGCAAGCTCAAACTCAGGGCCGTAATGACGGCAGCTGCTCCACTCGCTCCGGAGCTACGTAATTCCTTTGAAAAGAAGTTCCCTGATGTCCAAGTCCAGGAGGTGAGCTAGAGCTAGAGCTATATACATAATAGTAGTCTTAAGCTATACACCTAAAAAAAAGAAAAAGTAAGCAAGTTTGACTTTTTATTTCAATAGGCATATGGGCTGACTGAACATAGCTGCATCACTCTCACTCATGGAGATCCGAGTACAGAACATGGCATTGCAAAGAGAAATTCAGTAGGATTCATCCTTCCCAATTTGGAAGTTAAGTTTGTCGATCCTGAAACAGGCCGATCTATGCCCAGGAACACTAGTGGTGAAATTTGTGTGAGAAGCAAATGCGTTATGGAAGGTAGACTCTTATTTTATACAAACAAAATAAAAATTATGCGACAAGCCATGGTAAATTTATGTCCAGCTATTGCATTAGCATTAGTTGTGGCCTGATTTTTACTAATTTTCAGGTTATTTTAACAATGAGGAAGAGACTGCTAGGACCATTGACAGGGAGGGATGGCTACACACTGGTGACTTTGGGTACATAGATGATGATGGAGACATCTTTATTGTGGATCGCATGAAAGAAATAATCAAGTATAAAGGATTTCAAGTAAGAGGAGACTTGTTTTGCCGATTTTTGTAAGTTCTTGACTATCTTTGACAAATTAAGTGAGAGTTGAATTACTCTGCAGGTAGCTCCAGCGGAGCTAGAGGCTGTCCTCCTCACTCATCCCTCAGTTGAAGATGCGGCTGTTGTACCGTAAGTATCACCTAAAACTTGGAATCTACGAATTGATTGTGACGTTATGTTAGATGAAACTATAATACACAAGTTGGTGCAGGCTACCTGATGATGAAGCTGGAGAGATCCCTGTTGCTTGTGTTGTGATGAGCAAAGACTCCAAAGAAAGTGAAGAAGATATAATCAGATTCGTGGCTTCAAATGTTACTTATTACAAGAAGGTGAGGGTTGTGCACTTCGTGGACACCATCCCAAGATCGTCTTCTGGGAAGATAATGCGAAGGTTTCTTAGATCAAAAGTGGCAGAGAAGTTACCGGCAAGTCTCAGTCCACAGCAGAATTGTCCCAGTAGCAGTTCTGCATTTGGATTTCATAGTTAAATCACATACTTCACCCTGAATAAATTACTGTTTTGGTTTCTTTCCCGAAACGAGATTTGGGCAATTCAAGTGACTTTGTAACCCCTCCTTGTCATAAGCAATTTATTGACGAAAGAGGAACGGGACCACAAAGCACACTACAACCTAACATTGCCCCACTCTTTGTGGTCCGGTGTCATGAATACCAAGCGCTCAGGCTCAGGACAGATATAAGTTTCTGGTTTTCTTTCATTTGAGACTCAAAGGCTACTTAAGTGTTATTTAAGCATATCAAATAATAAGAACATGCTCCATTAGCCCTAACACCTTCGAATTGCTGCGTCTGCCTAAAAAATATAAGATCTTATAATTATTGAACTTATTTTAAATCTTTTAGTTGACCACAAAAAAGCTTAATTTTCTGCTAAATCTGTTTAAATTAGAACAACAATAACAATGGAACGTATAGTTAAACACAAAACACATAGGTTGTGTTGAGGTAGCAACAAATGCAAGCTTGAGCACTCATTTAGAAATTAATTTGACATGATACAAAGTCGAATATAAATAAAAGACAAATTCTTTAGAGTCGTAGTAAAAACAATATTTGATTCCATTTGCCACGCTTGTACCAATGGAATTTGGTTTAGCTCTTCTCAATCATTTCTTTTGCTGAATATTTCTGTTTTTACAAAATTGGAAAACGTGAATATAGTTTTCCTCGTTTCCTGGTGTTGACGTGCTGATAGAACCACCCTCCATCCAACTCGCTCCGTCGGTAAACTACAACAAACCCAATTCACGGCGATCCCTGACAAGACAACCTTGCACAACAGTCCAGTGAAAAATACAGCAAAGCCGTGATTAAAAGAGGGAGAGAGAGAGTTGTGGGGTGGCAGTGGCACTGTCACTGTGCTAAGGCACAAGTTGTTATCGCGGTCCACAATCCCATATCACATGCTTAATAATTCCTGAACCCAAACTTAAAACGCAGGGAAAAAAAATCAAAATGGTCATTTGAAGCCAACAAGTTAGTGACTTGCATTTATTTACTCACTGAAAAAGAAAGCTTCTTACTCTCTCTCTCTCTCTCTCTCTCTCTCCTTCTCAGCTTTTTGCCAGATTTCTTTTTCCCTGATTCAGTCTCTTTGATTGGTAAGCAAAAACTCTTTCTTTATCGTTCCATACGTAAATTTCCTTTCTCAACTTCTGTAACCTACATAGGTATAGTAATAATACATATGGGGAAGTGGGTAATTTTGTTGGTCCATGTTTTCTTCACTTTTTCATTTTTTTGCTAAATTTGGAGAAGCGGCTGTGGTTTTTGCGGCTTAGATTGAAACAGCAGTTGCTCTATACTTCCATCATTGGTACGTGGAGGTGGGACTTTATTGACCGCTAAATATATTACGTTTATTCGTGGTTCTTCTCTCTATCTATGTCCGTCTCTTTTTTCTTTCTTTTCAATATTTTCTCTGGAAAGTGGTGATAGAAAACGATGTCTTTGCTTGTCTGACATTTTCCTTCTATACCCGGAAGGGAGGTAGCGGGGACCAGTTAACGGGGACTTTCCCCTTCAACAAGCGACAATCTTAGTTTGTTTGGTTGCTGGTTCTCTCTCTCTTTTTCTAAGGAATTGCTTTTACTATGAAAAGTATAGGAATAAGAGCTGAGTATCCATCACTCCTTTTCACTGGATAGGTGATCTCGGAGTTTGTAAATTGCTTGTCTTTCGTTTCATTTTACTTTCGAATTCATTGGGTTGTTTTGGGTAGGTTGTTGGAGTCAGGCTTGTGGGGGGGTTTTTTGGGGAAAGTGTTTAATAATTGATCTATTTAGGGTTTTTTGATCAGTAGCTACTGGTCCTATTGATGGCCCTACTTCTCTTGTTAGCCCCAGCAGATTAAATGTGAATTATTGGGGATGGATGGTTTCATAACAGTCCTCATCCCCCCTTGGTGAATGTTGAAATACTTTCACTCATAGCAGGTAATTAGTGGTAGATGTTATTGGGTGGAGAGAGAGAGAGTTCTGTTTGCTACATGGGACTCAGCCTATTGACCTATTAGGCTAGATGAGTACTTACTTCCCACCATAAGGCAAAATCTATAATAAACAAGGGTTGTTGCATACATGTGTGAATTTGACCTCAAATGTTGCAGGGAATTGGGGAATACTGGGCGTAAGCCTTGTTTTTATTCCCGTGAATGGTAGAGACCATAGAGCTTGTTAGGTAGCGTACTTAAAAGTTGTGACAAGGATATTTTATGTGCGAATACTAGTGTTTCTTTATATTGAAGGGTAGATTCTTTGTTTCAGCCATTTGTGAAGGATAACACTTCTTTATATTAACATTTTTTTTGATTAGGAAACTCGCAGCTAATTTTCAATGGTGGACGTTCATTCTTGTAAGAGACTTTATGGGGTAATTGATTACCAACTTTTTGTTCAATGTTTGCTACTTTTACTGAGTCACAGCTGTCTGCTTCCCTTTTTGCGTTCTTTGGGTTGTGGGAACAGTATCGAGTGAAAATATCTGGGAAAATATAAGTTGTCAAACAGATTTGTAACTGTCTTGAGAGAGTGTATGTGGTGGAAGGGGCAACGAGGAAACGTGTGGCTCTACTAATTTAGATGATACAGATGTCTTAGTCTTAAATTCAGTGAGATGAGGGCTCAATTCTTAGTTTGTCAATTTTTAGCAGTACATTGTGTTGATATGATCTATGATCTCTATCAATTATTTGCTAAATTTAGTTTTTTTGACTTTAGCGTCGTTCTTCAATAGTTCTCATCAAACTTGATTTGATATTTTCAGGATCTAACACCCTCTTACTTTTACACTATATGAAGAAGCACAGTTCATAAGGTAATTCTATGAGCTCTCTCTCACCAATGGAGTGGAATGCAAAGGCCCAAGTAAGGTGGGACTTGGAGAGCCTTATAATGTTCAATGCAACAACGAATGAAAATCCAAAGAAATTACCAAAAACAGATTGGGGAACTGATGGAGATAGAGGAGTTGATTCTGGGTCTTTATATTCATCTGTGAGTGGCACTGGTAGTGCTAATGGTGGTTCTGGCTCTGATTTTGGACTTGCTTCACTATCGAAGAGCTCAAAATCAGCTTCCATTAGTTCTTCATCAACTGGGGAGGTGAAAACTTTCATCTTCGCTTCGGGTGTGTCTGAGCCTGTTCCAGGTGTCCTCAATGAGAATAAAGAAGTTCTGAAGGTGAGTGCAAGTGCTGATTCCTCTACACTTGAACCCAAAGTGGGCACAAGTGAGCCATTGCTAAGTCTGAAGCTTGGTAAAAGAGCGTACTTTAAAGATAATTTGGCTGAGGGTAACACTAAGATTTCATCACTTTCTACGATTCCTGTTTCTTCTATTACTCCCGTAAAGAGATCCAAATCCAGCACTCAGAGTACAGCTGCCTCGCACTGCCAAGTAGAAGGCTGCAAGATTGATCTCTCATCAGCTAAAGATTACCATAGGAAACATAGGGTTTGTGAAAGTCATTCAAAGTGTCCAAAGGTCATTGTAGCTGGTATAGAACGCCGGTTTTGCCAGCAGTGTAGCAGGTAATGATTCTGTTGAGACGAACAATGGAACTTGTTTAGAATTGTTTACTTCTACTGCTTGTTATTTTGTTAGACCTTGCTTATGTTGTATGGGCAGTAGGGATTTTCGCCACTTGGTCCTTACCCATGTGTTTGTACTTATCTGATAAGCTACTTTTTGTTTATTTCAAAGGTTCCATGGTCTCTCAGAGTTTGATGAAAAGAAGAGAAGTTGTCGCAGGCGTCTTTCTGATCACAATGCAAGGCGTCGCAAGCCACAACCAGAGTCTGTCCAGTTTAATTCTGCCAGGCTTTCTACATTGTTATATGGTATTGAATTAAACTCATGACTTCAAATGTTTTTCAGATAAGTCATATAACATGTTGATGGCATTGGTCTCCATTTTGACTGGTTTCCCCATTTTCTGTAGTTTTTACATTATTCTATCCCCTAACTCTATATGAGTTACCCTTTCACCCCTAAATGAAAAGTTGAAATACTCCTTTTCTCAGTTTCTGTTTGTTAAACTGCAATCTGAATTTTGTCTTACTTTAAGAGATGAATTGGTTGTTTTCAGTAGATCTTATTATCATTTTCAGCTAACCTAGTTTGTGGAAGATGAGGGAAGTGTATAGATGTGGATTTCACATTTATTTGTTTCTACAAACTAATCAGCAAGATTATCTATTCATTCAAGTTGGGAAGGTGGCACATCATTCTGATCATGGCAAGTTGATATGAAGCATTGTTACATTATGCAGATAGAAGGAAACAGGTAACGCTTGACTGGAGCAGAGAACCACTTTTTCATACCCCCAACGGAATTTTGACATCAGAAGGCACATCCAGCTCCAAGTTTACGATAGTGAAAGAATATATGTTGAAGTCTGGAAAGGCAGAAGATATAACTGGACAGACACGCTTGCTTGACCATGACCTAACCAATTCCATTCCTGTGCCTTGTCGTGATTTAAATTGCTCATTGCCAAACAAGGTCAAGGGAACAGTGGCTGAGATTCTCAACCAAGGTCTTTTTATTCTGGCATTTTAATGAAGCCCTTCCTTTGCTGATTTAAAGTTCCATGTGACCAGAAAATTTTTCCATTATGATCCAAAGATCCATGATAGTATGCCTCCTTTTCTCTCCTGAAAAACACGTGCAACATAATGGACCTTCCCTGGAATTATAGTAGTCCAATGGAAGGGTTAGCCTTATGGTCGCTAAAAGAGAGAAACATGGACATCGTTTGCCATTCTCTCTGCCAGTATATAATCTTTCTGTATGTCTGTGTCTCTAGGCCTATACAAATCAGATACAGAATATATGTCAAATTGAAGTGTGGAATCAAAATTTTCAATTGGTTGTTTAAACTGAAATTCTCTGTTGGTTTATAAAGTACATATGTGCAAGGACATCTTGTTCTTATGAAAATGATTCTGCACTTTCAAATTAATGCATGCACTCATTTAATGTATCTGAATGTCCCAGGTTCACAGGAATCTCTTCTCTCTCTTAATGTGGATGCAACACAGGATCTTCATCGTGCTCTCTCTCTTCTGTCAACTAAGTCATGGGCTTCTTGGGAGCCAAAATGTATTTCATTTGAGCAGCCTGCGCCTACATGTCATGCTGTCATGCCTGAGTCCATGCCGCATGTTAGTCCTCAAGGCCTGCCTGAGTACTGGACGACTGAACATCAGTCAAATGACATGCATATGCATGCCTCAACTTTGCACAATGATGCCCGCATTTACTTCCAAGAATTCCAGCCAGTGAAAAATCCGTATGAGTGCGACTTCTATTCCAATCAGTTGAACTAGCTGCACCATTGTGATCCTTCTTTGCACATATTCACTTATTTGCCTAAGGAAATCCTATATCTATAATTCAGCAATTGCCGCTGACCCTTGAATAAGTCTTGCCCTTATCATTATCAGGATTGCTTAAACTATGCACATCCTAGTGAACATGAAATTGACCAGATAAGTTCATTGCTATTTATGAGTTCGATGTAAAGGAGGACCTGCACCAGTGGAAGGTGACATTGCTCATTGAGCGTGGTTAAAAATATTCTGGCGAAGGCTTAAAACGTGACAAATGCAGGCTGTTACTTTTCTTAGTTTTTCCAAAATGGTTGGATTTTAATAGGAGGAATCATTGTATTTACGACTTCTATGTAGTTAAAATCTTTGTTTGGCATTTCCTCTGGGAACTTGACGGTCTTGTTTTTGCAGTTTAGACAATGTTCGATTACACTTGGTCTTGCTAATGTCTCTCCATTTCAAGTTCTTTTTCTTTTTGGGACATCGCTTGCTATTGAAATTTCTGAAGGATGGATATGTATAGTTTATCATTTTCTGCCATCACATTCCGCTTTTTGCATGTTTTTAATTTGAGTACTAGGCACATATTGATCCGACTGGGAAGCTTTGGGAATATGTTATATTTTCTTGATTGTGTCTTTATAAACGCATTTCTCTGTGCCCACGTAACGTAACTTCAGCCTCCCATAGAAATGGAAAATGTTATGCTCCTACCAAAATTGTGAAAGCGTTGTACTGGTGAATTGGGAAGTCTTTGGTGAATTTCAAGATCCATCTCATCTGTAGAAGTAGAAGTAGAAGTTGATTGATGGAGATGCCTTGTAATGTTCCATTGGCAAGACTGTCTAACAGGAGCTTACAGCAAATAAAAAAAGTCAACATATATGCTACTTTATCCCTGGTCATTTGGATATTTACAAACATCTCAATCGCAGTCGCACCAAATTCTGTAATCGTTGACGACCAAAGCGTTAAACTCCCAGCTAAGAAAGTTTACAAAAGAAAAGGTCAAACAGGCTTGAAGCATCCTATGGATAGGCTAAAATCGACTCAAAAGAATCAGGCTTGAATTATTTACCATGAGTATTGGGGTGGTTCCATATTTGTGTATGTGTTGGTCTATTTTTTCACATTTCTACCTATGGGGGGTCTATGTGATGTTTCTGTTATTTGTCTTGTGTGAGCTGGCGGAGTCTTGAAGGTTGTAGCAGGGGAGTCGACGGAGCTGGTTGTAGCAGAATGAGCATAGGAGTATATAAAAGGCCTGGTATTTTTTTAAAAATAAATAAACACAAATTCTTTAGTTCAAATCTTCAAGGTAAAAAAGAAAGTGCGATTTCTGATTATTCAGAACTTAATCGGATCATATGTATTGGTTATTGTAATCGAATATATCCTGCATTCCTCATGAGAATTCTGATTTATTAGTTTGTCGGGAAAGAATGCAGCCTCTCTAATTGTTGATGAGTCCTTTTTACATAATATTTTTTAGCTGATATTAATACTATTATCTTCATCTAACCTTTATTTCCACATCCTATTTCCTTCTTTATCTTCCCTAAAAATTTTGCTGTCCACAGTTAGGTTGTATCAATTTGGTATTAGAGCATTCATCTTTTGTAACAGACCAAACTATTCGTTCTACAAATCTTGTCCGCTTTAAGTTGCCCCTCTGGTTAAGACCCTTATGGTTTTGCTCTTTCCACATTCAAAAAAACGCGTCTATAAGGGAGAGGTATACATTCTCTTATAAGGCATACTTCGTTCTCTTCTCTAATTGATGTAGGATCTCATAATCTACCCCCTTAAGACCCAACATCCTCGTTGGTACAACGAACCGGGAATCGGCTCTGATACCATTTGTAACAGCCCCGCCGCTTTGGATTGTTTGTCAAGCCAAGACCCTCACGATTTTGCTCTTTCCAAACTCGAGAAAACGCGTCTATAGGGGAAAGGTGTCCTGTTGGACCTCAAACTTTTCCTAAAAGATTAGAATTAATAAATGAGAAATATGGATATGTCCAAGTTTTGCTTTAGTGCTTTTGGTGGATAAAAGATTTTGAAGTGAGAAGAATTAACGTGAAAGTTAGAAGCAGAATGAAAGCCGAAAATGAAGTTGCATTTGTGTAGTACGTTGATGAAAGAGATGTACATATGTGTATGTTCTGTTGTTGGTGTTCATGATTAATCATGGATTATATATATATATATATATTCTTCGGATGCTATTGATTTGAGATGAAATTGAGAATGATGAGTAAATGAAGTAGAAAAAGGTGATCTTAGTATGATTTATGTTAAAGAAAGATTGTGAAACATAGTGGATAGTTGATCCAGAAAATGTTTATGAAGAATGTTTCAGTCCTCTAGCTACAATTTTTTCTTTAGTTATCTAAACGAGATGATTCTTGATTTGGATTAAACTAGAAACATATGGTAACATTTCTTATGAAGACATCGAATTTCAATTCTGTCTCTAAGAGTCTCAAAATTTGTCATGAAGTGAGAATTGAATGTAGTACATTGGTGGATGAATGTAAAATTCATCTTCAGACTTTAGAGAAAAATTGTGATTGACCTAGATAGATTTTGGCAAAGTTTCCTTCTTGAGAGTTGTAAATCTTCCTTTTCATCTTCCCAACAATATATAGTATGAAAACTATGGATATCTGAGCTGAGAGTCAAGGTCCTTATAAGGGAAGATGTTCAAAAGTGAAATTTACTTCATCTGCCTTTTCACTTCTTCTGTGATGACGTCATCTTCTTCTTCTGTATTTTGTATCGTTTGTGTTTTGTTTCTTCTTAGTTTCGCTCCTTCTGTGTTACTGTTCATGAACTCCTTCTGTGTTACTATTTATGAATTTCTTCTGTGTTTTGTTCCTTAAGTGTTTCACTTCTTCTGTGTTTTGTATCTTCTGCCTTTTGTATCGTCTGCCTTTTGTATTTTTTGCCTTTTGTATCTTCTACTTTTTTTATTGTCTGCCTTTTTATCTTCTGTGTTTTGCTAACGTGTCTTCGTCTGTGTTTTGCTGACATGTCTTCTTCTGGTTTCTTCTGAGTTTTACTTCTTCTGCGTTTTGCTGACGTGTCTTCTTCTGTGTTTTGCTGACGTGTCTTTTTCTGAGATTTGTTTCTTCTGGGTTTTATTTCTTCTGTGTTTTGTTGACGCATCTTCTTTTGTGTTTTGCTAACGTGTCTTCTTCTGAGTTTTGTTCCTTCTGGGTTTTACTTCTTTTGTGTTTTGCTGACGAGTCTTCTTCTATGTTTTGCTCTTTCTATTTTCGTTTCTTCTGTGTTTTGTTATATTACTTGTCTACTTATCTAAGCAAGTCTCAAAAGGCTTGGATTTCTCTTTCGTAAGATCTGCTACTCTCCTGAAATGATGATAGTGAAGGGTGAGATTACAACGCGATTAAGTGAGATATAAACATACTACCATGCTTGTGAGGCTAGGTAATACAAGGCTAGCTTCACAAGAATAGTCTGTGGCATTATGAGCAATAGTATATGGCCTCAATGGATAACCAGGTAGTAATATCAAATGCGGCAATCATATGAGTATCAATAATAAAGCTCAATATGAATTGTTAAAAAAAAACATGAATCTAGTTTCTGAGTTCTGGGTTCTTTCTAAATTTTGGTTTCCATAGGATTCCTAATTCTGAACTTTCTCACTTCTGAGTTATGATTTATCTGAATTTCTTAGGAAGAGACAGAGGCATGCTAGTACGACATATCTCCTCTTTTCTGATTCTAGACAAGGTTGGCCTAACCTTGCCCCTGGAAGCCTGCCCTCTCCAAGTACGACCCGGATCTAACCCATCACTGACGGGTTACCTATTTGCACATGATCTGGGTATTCTGTGAACTCATCAAACATGGCTAACAAGAAAACATGATTTATCAAAGAATTTCAATTAATGGGTTCAACATAACAAGGGAACCAGAAGATGCAAAGAATCTGAATATTATCTGGTCATTCTGGCATACAACATGCTAGATTCAACTACATGAAGTTATATGTCAATTAAGTTATACAGTTTCGAGAACAATTCAACAAGCCGCCAGATAAAAGAAAATGATTACTACACAAGTATAATAGCATGATTATACTCACCTCAACTATCTCAGTAGTTCTGATTCCTTTCCAAATGTTCTTGAACTTGAGAGGTGCTAGGTACGATTTCTAGTTCTATTCTTTGTCTGCTTTCACAAGCTATTGGGTAACATACATGAAGATTACATATACACGCATTAGTCATTCTCACATAAACCTCATTTCTTAACACATATCAGTAAAAATGGATATTTATTCACTAAACCATCAGCATAGGTCTCATTTATAGAGGCATAACTTTTTCTACATAGGTCCAATGTTTTTAAAACTTTCCAGACCTCTAGCTAACACATAAATTCACATTTCTTCTTTTATGTCCATATTCTAATTCGGTAATTAAGGAATCCAAATCTCCCATTTACAATCAGTCTTAATATTCAGTTATGAGTTAGACCCTTCCTATCTCAAAACCTTATAACTTATTCATTTCTAATCCAATTAAGGTGATTCAAAGCTTCATTTTCAATAGACTCATATGGATATCACATATCCAAAGACGGCTCAAAAATGATGTAAATTGGATTTATTGTGATTTTTACAAGTCTATCTTAAGAAGAACTCATCATCCAATTCTAACTTTAAGGTCTTCAAACAACTAACTTTCATTTCTCGTTTCAATCCCACTGGTATTCTGAATCAGTGTCAATTCGGGGCCTCTTACATTTATTTAGCTCACCTTAAAATCGTGAAAAAATTCAGGGAGCCAGTAGACATCTTTATATACAACTTTATGTTTTGAGTTTCTCCAGATTCACACATTAAATAGATCAACAAAAATGTACAAAGAGGACCTACGAATCTGTCTCCATTGACAGCTTAAACTTCAAAACCCTAGGTTTTGATTTAGCCCCCCAAATCACCATAAAAACGAAATTTCTTCATGGTAATGTGTCATTAGACATCAAATAACAAAAACTCATCATCCAAAACATAAAACCCATACATTCACTTAAGTGGGTTTCACAAAAGAAGAGAAAAACTAAGCTTAAATTGGTAGAACTAAACATTGGAATGGAAGCTTACCTTTTTATGTTGATAGAATGGTTTGATTCTCCTTCCCAAACTTGTTACAAGGGTTGGAAAACTTGGAGAGGAGCTCCCATGGTGGTTGTCGTGAAAGAGGGAGGAGGAAGAAGCCAAGTTTTGTCTTATACTCCAACTTAGCTTCTTATATAAGCCTCGTGTCTACTTATTTACAAAAATGCCATTATTGCGCTGGTTCTTCAACATCTGCACAATTTCCTGTGACCATCGAAAAATGTCATACATCATTAATTTGATGTCACTAAAAATTATTATTCACTGTTCTGTGATTTTAATGACATCAGTCTCAAATATCGATTTATTTCGGTGTACCGAGTAAACTAGATACCGAGTGTTACAAAGAGAAAAAATTTCCCTTTGAGCTAAAGATCTCTTTAATTGATGAAGAATCAAGGGAACCAAGAGAATCCTACTCAAGAGCAAGGACAAAGATAACCTTGACTTGGATTTTTGCAAGGATGTGAGGTGGGTAATATATTTATGGTTATTGTGTAAATGGGCAAATTCTTGCCTATATGTGGATATGTGTTAAATTGTTTGAAATTGACTTATTGAAAATACATGATGATTTTGATTATGTTATACCGTGAAAGAAGCATGATATCTTGATAAAATTTAATTGTGATTTTTGATCAATGTTATGTCTTGAAATATGTCATGGCATTTTGCATATATAGAAAGGAAAGAACAAGAAAGATGAAAGAAAAAAGGGTTGAAAGTATAAAAACATTTTGGTAAAATGATTCTGAGCATGAATGTGTGCTTCTGTTTGGGAGAGAGTAGAACCATTCTGTTCATCATGTGCACATTGACAAGAGCTTCTCCTGACTGCCCGCTTGTGACATATGAGCTTCGAAAAATGGACTCATTCTGTTCATGGGGTAAACTTCGATTTTCTCATTCTTTTTCATGGAACCCTTGAGTAGTTTGTTGTGCATTGCATCTTTAAATTGTCAAGTATGAAGCATATTGAGTGTTATGTGATTTGAGCCAAATTTGATGAATGTTTAAATTGTTTAAACAAAGTAAAAATGCTCAAATTACTAGACATATATATATATATACATATGCTTGACTTTGGTCAATTGCCAATGGCTATAAATATATTAGCCACTGAGCTGTATAGCTCACCCCACGCTTCCCTCCTCAGGTGTAGAAAGAGAAGATTAACGATCCTTGCAAGGCATTGGAACTCCAAGATAGTTAAAGACTTTTGTAATTAAGTTAGTTCAGGAACTTTTTGTATTTTGAAATCATTCTAAGCATAAGCATTCAATGGTATCACGTGTAGTTTGTATTTTATATTTTGTATTTGTATTAAAGCAAAGGGATGGTTTTTGAAATGTAAAGATGTTTTGAAAACAAGCTTTGTGTTCTGTGATGGGCCCAAGTAATTATTGAAACTCTGATGTATTCAATAATGTTTGCATCTTTGTGAAAAAAATTGTTTTAAATAAATCGGGCAGATTTGATTATCGATTTTTCGCATATGTGTTAATCGTTTATAAAAAAATTTGCAATGAGTTTTGACCGTTATTTGTCTTCGAATGCCGGGCTCCGGAAGCGAGGTCTAGCATTGTTTGGTATCAGAGCTTAGGTTTTTCCTAGGCTTAGAATGCATTATGGGATGAATTGTGTGTTATGTGATTTATTGTTCTATTGTGAATTGATGTGTTGCATTAAGTGACATGCATATCATACGTACATATAGGAAATAAGATTAGAATGAAAGTAAGCTGAAATATGGTGTCTTAGTGAAGGAGTAAAATGCCACTTCGTAAAAGATACGAAGAATTTTGCAAGGATCTACTGCATCTGATTCCTCACCATTTGAGAAGGGTACTGATGAGTATATAATCTCAGTAATTGCAACCATATAAGTTGCATGTTTGAACTTCTATTAAGATTTTAGAATAGTAGAAACGATGAAAAGAATGGTATTTGGTTAGAGTGTAAGATGAGGAAAGTTGTGGATATTTAAAAATAAGAAATATAGCGTAGTCCGATATATGAGATATAGATGTAGTATTTGTGGTTGTGTCAGTGAATAAAGTAACAAAATTTTGTGAGAATATGCACTTGAATTGATACGGATGTGAAAAATATTTCCATGACTTGACTGAAGAAGAGATAGGGACAGTGTGGAAATAACAAGATTTAAGGTGTACAAGCAAAGTGGAATTGAAAGGTTGGACTCGAAATTTATGATCGAGTATAAGATTGTATTAGTGAATTTGAGATTTGAATTTCAAGATGGCTATATGATTATTCTCCTAAATTGATTAAGGATGTATGTAAGGAAAGTGAAACAAAGGATAGTGATATATGTAGAGGTTCTAAAGGTTATGTCGACCAGTTATTGTGAGTACATATTTGATAATGTGGTTAAATTGGTGAAAAATATGATTGAGTACATACGAGATTTATATTTGGATATGGTATAGGAGTAAAGGAATATGCCTTTTATTTCATTGGGTTTTATTATGGAGGATATTTTGATCATGTAAAGTGTGACAGAGATTGAAATTATAAAAATGTCATGAACAGTTGAAATTAATCTTATCAAGGTGTTAAGAATGGTTGAAACAACATTGATGACCATAGTTGATCGATAAAGATTATGGAAATAGTGTAGATGATTGAGGTAAGAAGTCGTTTGAGATAGAGATGTTTTATCAAATCATATTGGGTGAATTAAATGTTCCATTTCGAGGAATGAATGAATATGTAATGAATTAGAAGTGAATATTGGAGTTCTATCCCTAGTGGAGACTCAAGCATAACAGGTAGAATAAGCTACTGAGGATGTATGCATTTTTCGATGAAAAGTATCCAACTAAAAAAATAGATTTTAGGAAATTGAGATAACACTATTGCTAATGTGAGGAGAACTTAGATCCACATTATATTCTATGAGAATATGTGAAGAGATATATTTGATGATTGTGCTACCAAAGCAGGAAGTTAAGTTACAAATAAATTGAAATGTGAGGAGAAACTAGTATGAATGAGCAACATTAGAATAAGCCAATACTAAATACGAGGAAATCTAAAGAATAGAGAAGATCATTTAAGAAAGGTGAGTCAATTGAGAAAGTGAAAATAACACGAGATAATATTACCTCATCGAGGAACTAGTTATTTAAGGAATTAGGAGAGCTAATAACGGGCATATGGAGTTTGATAATAATTGTTTGAGTTAACAATTGCCCCGATAGTACCATGGTATTGAAGATTAGAGTGATCCAAGTGAAATTTGATGATGTATTAAAGGTATTCGAAAATTTGGGAAGAATAATGTGAATATGTGAAGAAAAATGTGTAACATGTATGAGTAATGATAATAAAGAAAATTTTGAGGAATTATACTGATATTAATTATATCTTATGGATTTGGAGATTCTATAGTATGTAATGATATTATATAAGAGATTTGAATAAATCAAATGTAGTAGGATAAAGTGATTTCCTATGTATAAAGACAACTAAAGTCCTGTGAGTTGATTATTCGATACATGATTTAAAGATACTACAGTAGTGATTGTTTTGAAGTTTGGAGACAGTATATGTAAAGGAATATCTGAGATATATATATATATATATCCGAGTACAGATCATAAAAGTTTGAGGTAATCTCTGAATTGAGGGAATTGAATATGAGACCAAGAAGATTGATGTAAATATCGAAAGATCATGATTGTATAAATGAGAAATTCTAAGTAAGGTTATGTGTTATATCAGGTACTTTAAGCAGAAACTTGATGTTGAGGATTATCAGAAATAGAGTAAAAAGAAGCATAGAATGTATATTAAGGAATTAAGAATGGATCTGAATTCCAAGTTTAAATTGGAAGATGAGGCTTTGTGATCGAAAGGGAGAAATATGTATACCTAATAAAGAGATAAAGGAGTTAGTGGATCAATACCGAAAGTATGGAGTAAAGTGAGACAGACATAAGAGTAAAGCATATTGATACTATAGAGATGTGAACTGTAAAGCAAAGGATGAAATGTTTACAAGAGTATCACTTGCCCAAGTTGTACTTAGATTCAGTTCAAAATGTGCTCAGGCTAAGATAAAGAATCCACTAAGCTTGAATTGCTTTGGTCCAAATAAAGATATTGAGAACTGGACCATTGACTTATGAGTTAATGTTACTAGCAAAGGTACCTTTGGTTCGTAACGTGAGTATGTTAAGAGATATCAACATGATCTGATATTGCTATTTTCGATACAAGAATTGGGAAAAGTGTGAGTAATCTGAAACCTAATGAGAAACTCGTTAAGAAAGTGAATGATTAAATGAGGGATTGAAAAATAGAGTGAGTCTTTTGACTATGAACATTTAAAGGAAATTATTCAAATGAAGAAATTACTAAGGAGACAAAGGAAAACATAAGAAAATGTTACCTCCATTTGGTTGATCACTCAGGTAAGAATTTCAAGGACGAAATTTTTTAAGGAGGGAGAGTTGTTGAACCCCAAACTTTTTCTAGAAGATTAGAACTAATAAATGAGAAATATGGATATGTCCAAGTTTTGCTTTGATGTTTCTAGTGCATAAAAGATTTTGAAGTGAGAAGAATTATGGTGAAAGTTAGAAGCATAATGAAAGCTGAAAATGAAGTTGCATTTGCGTAGTACATTGATGAAAGAGATGTACATATGTGTATGTTCTATTGCTCGTGTTCATGATTAATCATGGACTATATATATATATTCTTCGGATGCTATTGATTTGAGATGGAGTTAAGAATGAGGAGTAAATCAAGTAGAAAAAGGTGATCTTAGTATGATTTGTGTTAAGGAAAGATTGTGAAACATAGTGGATGGTTGATATGGAAAATGTTTATGGAGAATGTTTTAGTCCTATAGCTACAACTTTTTCTCTAGTTATCCAAACAAGATGATTCATGATTTGGATTAAACTAGAAACATATGGTTACATTTTTTATGAAGACATCAAATTTCAATTCTGTCTTTAAGAGTCTCAAAATTTGTCATGAAGTGAGAATTGAGTGTAGTACATTGGTGGATGAATGTAAAATTCATCTTCAGACTTTAGGGGAAAATTGGGATTGACCTAGATAGATTTTGACAAAGTTTCCTTCTTGAGAGTTGTAAATCTTAATTTTCATCTTCCCAATAGCATATAGTATGAAAACTATGGACATCTAAGCTAAGAGTCAGGGTCCTTATAAGGGAAGATGTTCAAAAGTGAAATTTACTTGTTCTACTTTTTCGCTTCTTTTGTGATGACATCATTGATGACGTCATCTTCATTTGTGTTTTGTATCGTCTGTGTTTTGTTTCTTCTTAGTTTCGCTCCTTCTGTGTTACTGTTCATGAACTTCCTCTATGTTTTGTTCTTTTAGTGTTTCGTTTCTTCTGCGTTTTGTATCTTCTACCTTTTATATCGTCTGCCTTTTGTATTTTTTTCCTTTTGTATATTCTGCCTTTTGTATCATCTGCCTTTTTATCTTCTATGTTTTGCTAACTTGTCTTCTTCTATGTTTTGCTGGCGTGTCTTCTTCTAGGTTTTGTTCCTTCTGGGTTTTACTTCTTTTGTGTTTTACTGACGCGTCTTCTTTTGTGTTTTGCTGACGTGTCTTTTTTTGGGCTTTGTTCCTTCTGAGTTTTACTTCTTCTGTATTTTGCTGGCGTGTCTTCTTCTGGGTTTTGTTCCTTTTAGGGTTGTACTTCTTTTGTGTTTTACTGACGCGTTTTCTTCTGTGTTTTATTGACTTGTCTTCTTCTGTGTTTTGCTCGTTTTGTTTTCATTTCTTCTATGTTTTGCTATCTTCTGGGCTACTGTTCATCTTATATCTTCTGTTTCATTTTCGATCCTTTAGAAGATAGAATCTGTCTCAAGGTCTTTATGAAAGTTGTAGATCTTAAATTTTTCTTTCGAACCATATAAAAAACATCTCAATATGATATCGGTAGGGAAAGTTATAACAAATTTTCCACTTCTTCTGACTTTTTCCATTCTTTTGCTTTTTCCTTTGGCTTCGTCAAATACTATCATTTGATTCATTTTGACCCTTTAGATGATAAAATCTGACCTCAAGGTCTTCTTCAAAGTTGTAAATTTCAAAGTTAAATGAAGTAATTCTTGAACCCTTAGATTCCTAACATTTTCTTTTTGCGTCTCCATTAGAGATCATAGCTCTTAGTGTTGATTTGAAAGGGATGGATTGAACCAAAGTAAGGGTATCAATTGGAAGAGTAGGAATTGGATATTTTACTAAATATACTTCAATATTTTAATAATTTTTGGATCAGTAGAGCTCCGAATAAGATAACTCTTATTTTAAGATAAACTAGAGACACGGAGCTACGAATGGTATGAAGAAGTTAAAGTCAAATTCAGTTTCTAAGAGGTTTAAATTTTTGATAAGAGATGTGCATAGTATACTGATTTGGACAAGAGCAGTCCAAAAAGGTTTGAAGTGTATCTTTTGAATCACTAACCCAAATGGAATGATTTTGGTGTCATTGGAAACGTAAGGCAATAGAGAAGATTCTTCTAGAATAAAGTGTTATGTCATAATATTCAAGGGTATTTTTGGCAAGATACTTACGTGTAAAATACATAAGGCATAAATGGAAGGGCAAAATTGGAAGAAGAAGTGTTGTCTTGCCTATAAATGGAAGTAAACAGAAGAGAATAACGAAGTGAGAAAGATAGAGAAAGAGAGTTTGATTATTTGAGAGAAAAGAAGAGAGTTGAGCTAGGGTTTAACTTTTCTTAGTTTTTAAAAGAGATTTGGAGTTTATCAAGAAAGAAAAAAGGAAGATGAAGAGAAGAGCTTCCCTTTGAGCTAAAGATCTCTTCAATTGGTGGAGAATTAAGAGAACTAAGAGAATCCTACCCAAGAGCAAGGAAAATGACAACCTTGACTTGGATTTTTGCAAGGAAGTGAGGTGGGTAATATATTTATGGTTATTGTATAAATGAGCAAATTCTTGCCTATATGTGAATATGTGTTAAATTGTTTGAAATTGACTTGTTGAAAATACATGATGATTTTGATTATGTTATACCATGAAAGAAGCATGATATCTTGATAAAATTTAATTATGATTTTTGGTCAATGTTATGCCTTGAAATATGTCATGGTATTTTGCATATATATAAAGGAAAGAACAAAAAAGATGAAAGAAAAAAAAGGTTGAAAGTATAAAAGCATTTTGGTAAAATGATTTTGAGCATGATTATGTGCTTCTGTTTGGGTAAGAGTGGAATCATTCTATTCGTCATGTGCACGTTGACAAGAGCCTTCTTCCGACTACTTGTTTATGACATATAAGCTCTGAAAAATGGACTCATTCTATTCATAGGGTAAACTTCAGTTTCCTCTTTCTATTTCATGGAACCCTCGACCGTTTGGTGTGCATTGCATCTTTAAATTGTCAAGTATGAAGCATATTGAGTGTTATATGATCTGAGCTAAATTTGATGAATGTTTAAATTGTTTGAATAAAGTATAAATGATAGAATTGCTAGACAATATATATATATATATACATATACTTGACTTTGGTCAATTGCCAATGGTTATAAATATATTAGCCACTGAGCTGTGTAGCTCACCCCATGCTTCTCTCCTCAGCTGCAAAAAGAGAAGATTAAATCCTTGCAAGGCATTGGAACTCCAAGATAGTTAAAGACTTTTGTAATTAAGTTAGTTCAGGAACTTTTTGTATTTTGGAATCATTCTAAGCATAAGCATTCAATGGTATCACGTGTAGTTTGTATTTTGTATTTTGTATTTATATTAAAGCAAAAGGGTGGTTTTTGAAATGTAAAGATGTTTTGAAAATAAACTTTGTGTTTTGTGATGGGCCCAAGTAATTACTGAAACTCTAATGTGTTCAATAATGTTTGCATCTTTGTGACAAAAATTGTTTTAAATAAATTGGGCTGATTTGATTATAGATTTTACGCTTATGTCTTAATTGTTTATTAAAAAAAACTTGCAATGAGTTTTGACCGTTATTTGTCTCCGAATGTTAGGCTCCGGAAGCGAGGTCTAGCATATCCATACTCTTATAAGGCGTACTTCGTTCTCCTTTCCAATTGATATGGAATCTCACATCCTTACTACAGATGTTCATCACCAGAATGGAGTCCTGAGTAGAGCAGGTGGAGAAGAAGTTGAATCAGCTACCCACTCTTGAGAATGAAGCGTCGGAACTAAAAGCCACAATCACTGCCTTACCCTAAAGAATATATGAAACTTTAAGGGTCATCCTTGAAGGCCAAGTTGTGGCTACGGGTGTCCAATATGAAGTAAACTCTTCCCACCGAGTGTCTACATTGGTGTCTGGAAGCACCACGGAGGTTTCATCATTGTCAAAAAAGATTATAGAGAAGGTCTGTCAGTCTAGGAAACTCGACCTTCCTATCTTCAGAAGTGAAAATATTTGAATTTTTTGTTTGAAAGGGTATTTTTCAATTACAAGTTGTCAGAATGTGAGAAATTGGAAGCAGTAGAGGTATGTTTTGAGGGGAAGGCTCATTCAAGGCGGAGGTTTGAAGAAAGGGAGAGATCATTCACTTCGTAGAAAGAGTTGAAATCACAGATGCTTCAAAGTTTCTTGGACTAGATGAGAGGTCAATTATAAAACGATTTTTTGTCATTTGCCATATCGGACTGTGGAAGAATACTAATATATGTTTAACATTTTATTAATGGATTAAAATCTAATATCATTTTATATTTTAATATTATTTTATAATAAAATGAGATAAAAAAAGAAAAGTTTCATAGTACATATAATTCTATCATAAATAGTAAAAATAAGGAACTTTTGATTTATAATGATAAACAACTTTTTACTATATTACATTATAAACTCTTATTTTAAATAATATTTCACTATATTACATTATAAACTCTTATTTTAAACAATATTTCACTATATTATATTATAAACTCTTCCATCCCTCCCAAACAATAAATTTAATGTTGCATCTATTTACAATTTATTTCATTATAAAATATTTTATTCTATTTTATTATATTTTGTTTCTTTAAAAGTCTTAAATTAAATATAGCCTGTCAATAATTTGAGCTGACAGTTGGCAACAGTTGCCAGGATAGGGGATAGTTACACGACCGTTGTATTTGTTAATGCGCTTGAAGAGAGATTACAGGCCAAACTTAATAAACCCAAACAGGCTTAAAGAAACATTGTTAGCAGCAGCTCCAGTTGAAAGAAAATATGAGATCCTTGACCTAAACTCTGTAATTGGATACCAGAAAGAGCTCCCTTTTAATCCAACTCGAACTGAACCCCGTACAGTCTTACCAAGCCCTTACTATTACCATCTCATCAAAAATTTCAGCCCAAATTATAGACCTAATTTCTAATATCAAGACCGAATCGAAAGCCCACCAAGCTTCTTCATCTTCCTCTTCTTCGAATGCTAAAGTCAAACAATTATTAGCAGCTAAAGCTCAGGTTCGAAGAGAGAATGGCTTATGCTACTCATATGCTGAAAAATGGTATGTGAATAATTCTAATTGCTGTTAGGTCCTAATTTTATAATATTATCTAGCTGATAGCAATACTACTATCCCCATCTAACCTTCATTTCCCCATTTCCTATTTTTTTAATCCTTTATCTTCCTTAAATGTTTTGTGAGTACAACTTGGTTATATCACAATTCTTTCATCAAATATCAGGATCAATCTTGTGTCTTCATCACCATGACTATGACCATGCACGCAACTGTCATTTACCCTTACTCGTGCAAAGACAAGGTTTGAGTATATGTGATGTTTATCAAAAGTCCAACTTCCTCTAAAGGCGTTTTATAGTTTAAATCTGCACAGGATAGGAAAATATAAAACACCTCAAGAATCTATTATAGAACTTGTCAATACAAGTGAGAGTTTTGAGAGAACACTACTTTTGATAAACAAAACAAAAAAGTTCAACGAATAAAGATACAGGAAATAAAAGAATAACAAAAATAACGATAGCTCACATAAATACATTCTCAGAAACCACATAAAGAGCTAGGTATGCATACTTAGTGCCATCGATGCCCAATTAGGCATAGTCCATTTGACCTTTTCCTTAGTTTTAATGGAGCAACTCTCATTTCACCTTTCCTTTGGTTTCTTTCACAGCCGTGTCTATGATTGCTATTACCTCTTTTGGTGTTTTTCTGGTTCTTCAATAGTGCTTGAGATTTCTAGGTTTTTTTTCTAGAATTTCCTTGTATTTTGTTCTAAAAATAGTCCTGAAATGTTAGAAGTTATAAATTTTCACGAGTGGGAAGATAGCTTGTCACAATCGTGCATGGTTTACGATAATGACCTAAAGGGTTTCCTAGCCTCTGTCATGATTGTGCATAGTGTCAAGATTATGACAGAAGCTTCATGCATGTAGCTTGTTCTCTGCATGTCACAATAGTGACATGGCTACTTGCATCCAAGATTTTCTCTTGTCTTCATATTCTTGTTTCCATAGCTAACAAACACCTCTTGAAATATAAAATAAGATCAAATTCTAGCTTTAAACTAATCAAATACTTAGAACACATACAAACATTAACAGTATCACAATTTTAAGCTTATACACTTGATAATTATCTAAGAAAACAGTTAAAACACACTTAAACACCTATAAAAACATACTATGATATATACCTATTAGTAGTTAAAAGAGTTATACAAAATAGAGGATGCAACCTTTAACATTTTGAGTGGTTTTCTTAAAGGTGTTGCCCATTAATAGGACCTAAAGGTTTAGAGTTAAAGGAAAGTTAAGTTATTTCTTTTGTAAATCCTTTCAAAATACCACTCTGTAATTCCTTCTAAACATATACTAAGGGTGGTTGCAAAAAAAGATAATTATGAAGAGAGTAGGTGTAATAGCCTATTATTCGATGTCCTGAGATTGTCCAATGTTCTTTACATGTTCCATATATGGATTCTTAGAGATACATGCATGATCCATCTTATATTGTAGATTTTGTGATGTTAAAGTGGCAAGAGGACTTAAGGAATATGGAGTCCCTGATGTTGATTATGGATCATAAAGAACAAATTTTAAGGGGTAGAATAATTCCCTATGTAAAAATGATTCATTCCATGTTATTTGAATGGTTTTGAAAATCTTTCTTGTTAAAAAATGAACAATATCTTTTAGGATTTAATACATTGAAATGTTGTCATTTAAAGCATTAAAAGTGGTTGTTTACCTTTTAATTTTAACCTAAACACTCTTGCTCTTCTTTTACACTTAATCAAATAATCACTTCACTTCTTTTATGAAGTTCTAACAATAAATTTCTTTCTTAAAGGAATTCAATAAATCTCTCTTCTTCTCTTTTCTCTTTTCACCTTTTCTCTAGAAATCCAAACCGTCATACCCAATGTAAAGAAATATATCATCAAATAAATAATAATATAAAAAAAGACATACATCAAAAAGAAATGATGAATTTCTTGTGATAAAATATAAACTATTTTTACAAAGTAAAGCCTTTTTTTAATCTTAGAACAGAAACCATAGCTTACAATGTTTAAAACCTAAGTAATGTTACAATATAATCAAAATTAATGTAACTATATGTGTTGTATGTTAGTAGATCCAACTAGTCCAAAAATTTATACATCAAACTAAATCTTAAATTTGGGAATCATTAAGGTATTAAGAACAAGTCCATTTCCTTTTAGAATGGAGCCTGAGTTTAGCTCAAAAAGTTCAAAGTAAAAATCTCTAATTTTATGGGATTAAGAAGGTTAGAACATCAAATTATTTACTTGAATTCAAATCAAATCTAAATGGTAAAAAAAGGGGGTCATAGTTAAGTCCATTATTCAAAGTTTCTAAGTCAAAAGATTAATTGATAAGTAAAACTCTAGCTCATCATTCATCTTTCAAAGTCATGTTCAACTAAAAATTTCAATTTCTAGCTAAGTGGTCAAGCTTAATGAGACTAAATAGTAAATATGCCAAGTCTAACATTTTTAGGCAACTAATTTCATGTCTTAATCCTAGGCACTTTCTTAGGCATTTTACTTCCATGTTTAACCCTAAACATCTCTTTAGGTATTCCTTCTATATAGACCTTTAGGATTTTATTTTTACCTCAACTTTGAACCATTAGTAAAATCATAAAATTTACCAGCATTCACTCATATTTCTTATTCCAACTTTTCAAAAAACATTTTATTTATTTTTATTTCATTTTATTTTAGATTATTTTTCAAATTGAGGTCCAAGAAGGAGGGTGGAGTGTCACGGTTGTCTATGACAGTGATAAAGGATTCATAGTCTAGTGTGAGCATATTAAGAGCAAATAAAATAAGGTCCTCATAAAAAAATTAGATCTTTGATAATAACAAAGACTTCAATGGTAGAGGAGAGAGTTGAAAGGTACTCTATGATAAAGAAGCCTTTTTCATTGGTATTAAGATGGTGTTGTAAAACTAACTAGCGAGCAATATTTGGCTATAAAAAATGGGTTTAAAGAGTTTTCCAAAAGGCACAGGGTTTGGTGCATCTTTGATTCAATAATAGAAGAAAGAGTTGCTATTAAATAATAATAGACGAGTCGATTCGTTTTTGTGACTAAAGGAATTTGGGATATTTATAGTTAGAGATGGATGTGCCAGGCTTTAAAGATGGTGGAATGCTATTATCAACATAACTAAGTAGTTCACATATGAGTAGTATAGACTTTACTTGGCCTCTTTAAATCAAATGATTGCTTACATCTAAGGTGATAATGATGAAACTAGTTATAATGGTAATTAGAGTGTTATAATTATTGATATTTAAGTTATGATGTTTGGTGTCAGATTCATAGTTATGGTGTTAATGGAAAATAGTATCTTATGGATGATGTGTGGAATGGGTAATTTAAATTATTAATGGGTAAAGGAAAAATAATAGGGATAAGACTTAAAAGATTTTGAAGACTATTTCTCATAATTTTAGTGATTTCATAGTATTCTTTTACATTTTTATTTTATATCATGTAATTAGGATAGGATATTTCAATTTATAGTTTTACACATAAATAAATTGTATAAATAGGCTATGTACATTATTATTTTTTATCAAGGAAAACACATCTTATACATTACTTTTACATGGTATCAAGAGCCTACTACTAGGTGTTTTTTCCCTACCCACCAATAATTTCAATAAGGCATTCCACACATTATCCAGAAGATATTGTTTTCCACCAATATCATGACTACAATTACAACATCAAACACCACAATTCTTACACCAATAATCACAACACTTGTTGGGCACCCCGCCCTCGTGAGACACATGCCCAACGTCCTAAGTAACATTTGAACACGTATCCCACAAAGGGGAGCCCATACCAATCAATTAGTAGAATCTCAAATTGACTTTTTCAGGAAAATTGTAGCTTCAAGTCTCTAGTTTATTTTGAAATAAGAATCATCTCATTCGGTGCTCTATAGATCAAGATATGATTAAAAAGCCAAAGTATATTTAGAACTAATTCATGCTCTTTCAACCAATAATATCACTTTCTTTCTACCAATCTTTTTTCAAATCAACACCAAGTGGAGAGATAGAGGAATGTATTAGGAATCTATTGCTTTAAAAATCAAGTCATTTGGTGGTAAAGTTATGGCCAAAAGAGTTGAACATGTTCAGGTTTGGGGAAAACCCTGCGTCATGATCATGACTTTTGAAAATTTTTGCAGAGTTACAAGCATGACTCTTCATTTTTCTTCCACCAGACCTGTTTTGGAAAAATAGACATAATTTTCACTAGAGATGTCATATTAAGGTCATTTTTAGATTTTTTTCGAAGAAGATTTCTAGACCTACAACTTCCTTGAAGACCTCAAAAAAAGTTTTTATCTATAAAAGGGTCAAATTTTCAATTTAATGTAGCTATCCTGTATGTACACCCCATGCATCATTGCCAACTTATAATGATCATATGTCTCAACTCCAATATCCAAAAATTTCATACTTTGTATCATTGGAAATCTAGAAAGATAATCTAAAACTTCCAAGAAGACACTTTGTCTAATTTAGCCTAGATTAATACAATTTTTGCCTAGAAATTAGAACACACATTTTACTCCTATGAAAGCTTGAAAAAAGCAAAGTACAAACTTTGAGAGCCATGAGCAAAACACAATCATATTTCATTAATACCAAAAGATGAGAGTTTTACAAAGCTTTAATGGGCATTTCAAGCCACATTACATCATAATATGAAAATAAATAGTTTACATAAAATAGAATTGCTCAAAATGCAACTAAAGCTTTGTTTATAAAAACTAGCTTAAAATACAAAATAAGCAGAACTCAGAGCAATGCCTTTATGCTCGATCACTTGATCTCTTACTCATCATCTGAAGATGGAGGGGGTGAGCTTAAAACTTGTGGGTAACAGTTTTTATAATCGGTAACTAGCAAAAACCATTGAAATATTCATTTCCACTAAAAAGAGTTCACATTGAATCGTAAAGCACATATTTTTCAAATTCTCATTTATCGAACAATTCATAAGCAATATAAATCATGCATTTATTAAACTTGTCCACATATGTAAACAAATAAGCACATCATAACGGTTTGGGTATGTTCATAAATAGAATGTACTACATATTTTCACATAATGGTCCTGTGCAGCCGTGAGTAGAACATGCTATCGTAATCTCACATAATGGTCTTGCATAGCCGTGAACTTAGGGGAGTCATTGAAGGATCTTCATGTCAATAGCAGATAGGAGAGAGAAGCCTTTAGTCAAAATATACTTGACATACAAAATGGACCCAAAACCAAACCTACATAATCATAAATTTCACAACTTGTAAACATGTTGCCTAAAACGACACTTTTTTGAAACTTGATTTCATAAATATAAAGTCTTTTCAAAAATCTTTTTCATATTAGTTCATAATTGTAACATCCCATCACCGATGGGAAGGGTAAAATAGTAATTTGGAATGGGTTATGAGCGTGTAAACTTATCTCGGTATGATCATGCATAATATGGCCTCCATATATGCATGAATAGAAATTTTTGTACATACACATGATTGTACATGTGTTGGGACCCGATCCGAAGACCGGATCGGATCCCAACCGGAGAAACGGAAGCGAAGGAAACGAAAGCGAATCACATCGGAAATTCAAATCGAAATTTCAAATCAGAAACCAAGACAATCGATAAAGTGAAACGAATGCGAAGCGGAAACAGAAGGCGAACAGACATCGAATCAAAAATCAAGCAAAGCAGATCGAAAAACAAAAACGCAAACGAAATCGAAAGATCAGATAACAGAAATCCAAAACGAATCAAAGGCGAATAAATCGTATAACGAACTGCAGAAGGAAATAAACAAATGGATCAAAGCAAACGAAAGCAAATCGAATACGAATTTTCGACATTCGAAGCATGAATCTTAGAAAAAAAAAGATCGCGTTGGATACCCTAAGAATAACTTGGTCCAAACTAATCCGAAACCGGTATAAATTTTTTTGTTCATTCTTATTC
>JANTNU010000001.1:6734801-6746564 GCA_024752395.1 Erythroxylum havanense
ACCCTCACCACCTATGTGAGAGTAGCTTAGGACAAAAAGGTATAGAAGTGAGGAAAATACGGCGGTAGAAATGAAGAACATAAAAGATGGATAAGATGAAGAGCAGTGAGGGAAGAGAAACACAAGAAATACTCACCAATTAGCTTAATGTATGTATTATCTACTTGGTTTCTTTTTAGACGAGATCATCTATTCCTATTCTGTTTCATTCCGTCTCAACCGCAAATTTCACAATAAATAAATGGGACAAAGAGAAATTTGTGGCTAACAGAGGATGACACATAATAGGAATAGAGGGGATGGAGCAGAAGATCTAGTCACGTTTCTTTTCCCATATAAAATGACTTTTTCAAGCTAAAATTAATACAGTACACTTATCCACACAATACCAACTATATACATAGATTATCTAATAATAAGATATTTTCTAATAACAAGTAGAAAGTTTGAAGATGTGCATAACCATGAACTAAATCTAAGTAATGTGAGATTTATTAGAAAATATCTTATTATTGATAATCATATTATACATAGATTGGAAATAAACAAAAATTATGGGATTAGATCGTGCATAAAATGTATAAACTATTTACGTAAGGACTATCTTAATCATATAAACCGGTTGAGAAGAGTAAGGATGGAGGTAGATGAAGTGGTTTGTAAGATGTTTATGAGAATGAAGAAGAAGGATAATAGGTCCTTCTTCAAGTAATTAATTGTAAGGAAGGAAGGTTGAAGAATGTTTCTTGGATCAATGTGAGGAGATGTGCGATAAATTTTGAATTTAGTGTTATGTTAGTGTTTGATACAAATTGCCTCTTCAACAAATATTTGCCCCGTTCATGGGTGTTAAACATTATTGTCAATCCCCTTTTCATAGTTATGCACTATAGGATGGAAGAAAATAGATAGTTTTTGTTGGTTGTTCCATAAATGGTTGAGTTGTATGAATATGATTTTCATATGGTGCTATGATTATGGATGAGTGAAAAAGCTTAGGTAATGCCATTGAGGTGGTTCTCCCTACTGTTAGGCATAGAACATGTTTATGGCATATACAAAAAAAAAAATTACTTAAAATTTATAGGTTGAAAAGCACTTTTATTGATGTTGTGCATGATGCAAGGAACATCGAAAATTTTGATAGGAAAGGGGATGAAATGATGGTGGAGTTTCACTTGGAAGATAATTCACTGGTAAACTCTTGTTGGCTCTACTATATATTTTAAGGGCCTTTTGGTTGAGAATATTGAAGACACAATGAAGTGAGGGGATGAATGCTTACTTCGATGACTATGTGAATGTGCATAGTATATTGAGACAATTTGATAAGCAATATGAGCAAATAATTTAGGAAAAGATTCAGAAAATAGAGTTTGATCACTTCAGAGAAGGTGTAGTGTATCATTGGCAACATGATTTGATATTGAGCAGGAACTCTAGAAGGTGTATACCAATTCCATGTTTCATATTATATGAGAAAAACTAATAAGTGTCATGTACTATAAAGCAAGCAAAAGTTTTAGTAAAGGAAACATTTATAAGGTAGAGAAGAGAGGAGAGAGGTGAAGGTTGCAATGTGACTATCCTATATATAGTTAGATTAGATGAATCACTTCCACCAGCCAAGTGCACCTTAATGTTATTTGAATTTGAAAGGGTTGTCTATCATCACATGTTCAAGATTTTGACTAGGTTAAAGTCTGAATAATTTTCATGAGATTTATATGTCAAGATGGGGTGAAGGATATAGTTCAGCGGCACACGAAAATAAAGGTTGATAACATTCAGGAAGATGATCATGGCACTGTTAGTAGGAAACATAAATTGGAAGGAGCTTTTTTTAAGGCCTTTGATTATGCTAGTGATAGTGCATCAAATTTTGAGTACCTGTACAAGTTTTAAGAAGATAGTGATGACCATTATTGGTTTAAAAAATCCATTTAAGAAGGCATTAGGTTGAAGGACTTTTTTTTTTTCTCTAAAACATGTGATAGGCCAAGAGTCAAAAGGTTAAAATCTTGAGAGGAGAAGGTCCAATAGTAGAAATTAAAAAAGAAAGTAGTCTAGTTGTTAAGGAATTTTTATTAGTATGGATAATTTGAGATACTAAATATTTTTAATAATTTTGCATAATACTATCGTCTGGTCTCTTGCATTTATCATAAAAAGCTGGAAAGGGGAGAGACAGATAAAAGAGAAGATTAGATATTATATTGTAACAGTAGTAAAATGGGGGCAAACCTCCGCCGCTCCCTCCAACAAACTAATTTTCTTTTATTACACAGAAGTTCAAATTCTATGTATTCTACTAAATGAACCCATATCAACAAATCTCTGCCACCAGGAAGAACAGGTATCAACAACTCTTGCATCAAATATTTGAAAGAAGTTGGGTAGTATTCATATTGCATTTGTCTTCTGAACTAGCATCACTTACCGGAACATCAATGCTGCTGAATCCTCCAGTAAATCAATACACCTCCCTGAATACAGTCTTTGGTCTTCATAAAAATTTCCAAGCTGCAGCAGTTACCGGCAAAAAACTATTAATCAACCGTCCAACAAAGTGGCAAGACTCAATTTCCACACAAACCTATAACGAAACATATTTGCCACATACTTAATATTCCATCAAGAACATGTAGATAAGTGCACAAACCCTTCTATACTACAGCATGAGAACAGAATGTGAAGGACTAAATCTACTACATCCACATTGAGGTTCAAAGACAGAAAATCTGACACCACGCAGGTTCGTCTCAGATTTAGTTTGTAGGCAAAGTTCACGCTGCAAATTTTACAGTCATGACAAGGGCAAGCCACAACACAACCATCAATGTGGTTGTCAAATTGATCAAAAAGTGCAGAAAGCACACTAGACTTGAGGTTTAAAAAATTCTCAACATCCTAAAACCTACAAGTCACTAAAAGCTTCAGACGCAAACTTCCATCTGAAGCTTCCGAATTACAGCTAACATATATTCGTGTTTACTATTATTAGTAAATGATGTCACCTAAGCAACTTCAGTTCCTAAGATCTGTATTTATCACATTTTGACAAAAACGTTGTAGCATCAGATTAGAAGTTATAGTCAATTAAGAACATAAACAACAATGCCAAAACACATAAATTGGTAAAAGATCATGCATCTGGCAAATACAAAGAATTAATCTCTCATGCATGTAACTGAATATCCATCTCACGGCACAGTTGACAAAAGAAAATCGATGATACGCCGTTCTTGATTGAATCTAAACCCCAAATGTGGCGGCTATTAGTGACAAAAGATAAGAACCCAATGGAAGCTCAATTTTTATTTATTTATTATTATCATTGCTGCTGCTGCTGCTGTGGCCGTGGCCTTTCTACGCAAAAGAAGTTAAAGGCACAATAGCATCATCTGCATGAGGGGGTGTTCTAAAGATCAACCATAGAAAGGTCAGAGATTGATACTTTCAGTACTAATCAAAACCATTAAGGTTAATAACTTCCATGTTACAGGGGGAGGCTCCATAAGCTGTGGGAATGAATGTCTTTAATAAACCCAGGGCTAAGTTATAAAATGTATAAGTTAATGGAATAGCGTTCAAATACGAACTATTTCACACAGCAAACAAATAAGTTATAACATGGATAAGTTAATGAATAAGCACTCAAATAAGTATTATTTCACACAGGAAACAAGCTCCAATTACTAATACAATCTACATGACAGAAAACAACAACGCCACAAACTTGAATGAACACTGTAATGGAACAAAAAGCCCACTTTTCTCTCTACTTCTACAAATTTTGAAAAGGCCAAAACATCAAATTGACATGAATAACACGACCTCCAAGATTCTATGAAAATACTTCCGAAAAAAAGGACAAAACTTTAAATTACCAGGAATCTCCTTCCTTGGAGGGGGAGGAGGCATAACGTAACAAAGGAGAGAGCGACAGAACAAAGATATCATTGACACCATCCCAGCCACATAAAACACCATCACCAATCCCAAAACCCATGGCATCAACATGAACCCTATAAAAAAGGCCACTGATCCACACACCATCAAAGTTACCGACATCCCCAGCAGCAGCCATGCAAACCCAGTCGGAGATATCTTTTCCAACGGCAACCTTCTCCTCGACGACGAAGAAGAACCCAACGCAGGAGCTTGGTCGGGGAAGGGAGGTGAGCGGAGCAGATAAAGAACCAGAGCTGATAATTCGTAGAACACTCCGGATTGCTGATCTCGTTGTTGTTGCCTTCTCATCATTTTTATTTTCCCTCTTTCTGGAAAGAAAAAAAGAAGAAGAAGAAATATAATTCCAAAATCTGCTTAAACCAAAATTGGGATAATTTCTGCTTTCTCTCTTCCAAAATATTGCTAGATTCGCGGCAAGTTGATAAATACGAAACCCTTTATCGATTGTCACTTCCGATAGGGCAAATCTTTGTATGTTTATCGGAAAATTCGGTCACACAAGTGGGGAAAGAAAAAGAGCGACTCGGCGCTCACAGCTTTTGCTTACTTATAAAAGCTTGATGCGCGTAAAGGTTGATAAATTTGGAGTGAAAAATATATAATAATATGAACGCCAAAATTTTTATAATACGTTCAATTTAAATACGATTAAGTATTTCACTATAATTAATAAGAGTATATAATAGTGTTTATCACTCAATTTTTTAAAAGACCCAAATAACTTAAACTCACACACTACTACTAAAAATGAGAAACGAAAAACAAATATATAAATAGTTTTTTCTTTTCTCTCTTCTCTTCATTATTCTTTCTTCTTCTTCTTCTTTCAGAAATGACTCTCTCACTCTAACAATTTCGACTCTCTTCTCACACCAAAAAATTTGCTTTCTTCTTCTCCTTCATTTGCTTCTTTTTTTATAGAAAACTTCATGGATGAATGTCAACATTAACTGCACCAACCTCCAGTCAAGCCACTATTGTTGAGTCAATAATCATTGAAAGTGAGATTCAATTTCTGATTTTAAGAAGGTAAGATTTTTGACTTTGCAAGCTTCCATTTCTGACTTTCATTGAGACAATATTCAACACATCTGACGCCCATAATCTAAAAAGCCATTCGGAAATCTTACAGTGTTAGGATTGGAGAAAAAGAAAAGAATATCAATTCTAATTTTAGGTGGAGTTAATTTGAGTTTGGCTTTGGCTGCCTGGAAGTTTTTCATTTCTTTTTCTTTTATGTGTAATAGATACGTTAGTCCGTAGTTTGTACACGTGCTGTGGATTAGGAAGATGTGGCAAAGTGGCGTGAGTTGACTGGAACCAAATCCTCTCCTATTTATCCAGTACTTATCACTTATGCACAGTCATAAATTTTAGTAAGCCCTAGTAAAATTTATGATTATGCATGAATATAACAGAATTGATACTGGACAAATGAGACACAAGATTTGGAGCCTAACTGACCTTACCTATAGCCAATATTTGTTTTGGGTTAATTAAAAAAAATTCAAAAAATTTTAATTTTTTAATTTTAATTATAGCTCGAACTTTAAAGGGTAGTAATAAAATGTTTAAATTTTTATTTTTTTCAATTTTAGCCCAAATTTTGAAAGGTGACAATAAAATTTGTATTAATTTTCTTCAATTCTAATCCGACGTTATTTATTGTTTTCTCGATATCTTTAGCCCTTTATTTTTTGTTTTCTTGATGCCTTTAGTGTGAGGACATCGGGGTTACGTAATCTGAAAATTGAAAGATGAGAGCATCGAGAGAACAAACAGAAAATAAAAGAAAAATTGAAATCAAAGCGTAAGGTTGTTAGGGTTGCGTAATCTAATTTAGGTCATTTTTAAACAACGACATAGTTTAGATTATGTAATTAAAGGACGTCATTTTATTAATCTTCATTTGTTGTGTTAATTTTGACTAACGTATATTAGTAGTTAAGATTTCTAAAACATATGATAAATCGTGTCAATAAACTTAACATAAAAATTAACATTGAGCTAGAATTGAAAAAATTTGAAAGTTTGAGTATTTTATTGTTAATTTTTTAAGTTCGAACTATAATTGAAAAGAATAAAATTTAGGTATTTTATTGCTACTTTTTAAAATTTAGACTATATTTCAAAATTTGACAAAAATTTAGGCTTTTTTGGTAATTAACCTTTTTTTTTTGAAGAATTTGAAATACCTTCAGTACAACGGATATAGGACCTCACATTGGTCAAATTTAGACCATCAAATTTTGATTTATTTGCTGTAGTGTTTACTTATAATTTTTATAGTTGTTTAATACGGTGCCTATTTTTGAAATTTCAGATAAATTTTTGTTTCTTTTTTTTATTAATCTTAGAGTAACATGTTAGACTTATTTTCTATAACTTATGTTGACTATTAGGATAGGAGTGGTGGCTTTAACTTCTCATGATAGAGTAGGAGCTAATTTTTTGGTAAATTTTGGGTCTAAGAAAAGAGATGATGTGGATAAATTATAGATACGTTTTTGCAAAATCTTTAGAATTGGTAAGAATTTTAGATAAATACAAGATTTATATAGCGTACATCCATAAAACAAAGTGGACGATGACTAAAACAAAGGAAATTAATGAGCTCAAGACGATAGAATGGGGTAGGTATCTTAGTTTTCAAGGAATTCATACATCAGGTTGTGGGAATAAAGAGGACCAATGATAAAGTTATGCCCTTAAAGATTGTAGTGAAAAGTGTTATTTTCAATGTCATGTGTGTTTATGCATCTCAAGTAAGGTTGGACGAACAAATTAAAGCACTAATTTTGGGAAGAGTTAGATGAGGTGATTTAATAAATCCTCCCTAACGAGTGATAGTTATTCTAGCAAGAGACTTTAATGTTCGTATAGGAAAACGTTGGACGAATATTCATAGACTAATAGAAGTTTTGGGTACGATGATAGAAATGAAAGTTGGACAACTTTGTTGGATCTAGTAGTACCGTTGAGTTGATAATAGCCAACTTTTTTTTAAGAAAATAAGGAGTACCTGATGACTTTTAAGAGTAGAACTATAAAAACTCAAATTAACTATTTTTCATAAAGCAGAACAATCGACCTAATTGTAAGGATTGCAAGGTGTTGACTAATGCTTGCTTATCAACCCAGCGTATATTATTGGTTATGGATCTTATAATTAAGGATTAAAGGAAAAATAGAAGTCCCGGAGGTGTATTAGAGTCAAATGGTAGAATATGAAAGGAGATATGGTGGAACAACTTAGTGATAAAGTAATATATGGAGAAGAATGGAAATAAGAAGAAGATGCCAACCAGATGTGGAAGAGAGCAGTAACTTTTTTAAGGAATATAACTAAAGAGATCTTATGTGGTTGTGGAAGAGAGAGTAACTTTTTTAAGGAATACAACTAAAGAGATCTTAGGTGGTTTTAAAGGTCCTAAAGGTAGTCAGGTAGAGACTTAATGGTAGAATGAAGATGCATAAGAAAAGGTTAAGATTAAGAAGGATACTTATAAAGCTCTATTGGATAACACCAAAAAAGTAGAGAGAGTAGTTAGTAGAGAAAGTTACAAGCTGGGAAAGAAAGAGATGAAGAGATAATCTCAAAAGTTAAAAGCAGAGCTTACAAGAAATTATATCAATGATTGGAAACTAAAGATAGAGAAAAGGATATGTTCAAGTTAGTGAGAGTTAGAGGAAAGAAAGCAAGAGATTTAGATCAAGTTTATTGTTTAAAAGATGAAACAGGGTAGATGCTCATGGTTAAAAATGGCATCAAAAGAAGATGGCAGAAATACTTCTATAGCCTTTTTAATGAAGGCGCAAAGGACAACATCTCTTTCGGTGATGTTAGCAAGTTCGAGAGATATCGTAACTTTATTTATTGATGATATATTACAAAAGGAAGAAATTAAAAGAGCTTTGAAGAAAATGAAAAGCGGAAGGTAATAAGGTCGGATGAGATATCAATATAGGTGTAAAAGAGCCTACGCAATGATGGTTTTACTTGGCTAACCAAACCTTTTAACGTGATTGTTAAGTTTGCTAAAATGTCGAATGAGTAGAGATTTAGTATGCTAATTTCTCTATACAAGAAAAAAAAAGAGGCATCCAAAGCTATAACAAATATAGAGGCATCAAATTACTTAGTCATACCATGAAGTTATGAGAGAAGATGATTAAGAGAAGAGTGAAAAAGGATGCTCCTTTCTCTGAGAATCAGATTGGCTTTATGTCATGAAGGTCTATACTGAAGCTTTACATCTCTTTAGAAGATTAATAAAATATTACAGGAAAAGATAGCATAACCTAAATATGACAGGGTACTTAAGGAAATCATATGGAGGTGTAAAGAAGCTAAAGGAGTCCCTAATAACCCATATATATATATATATGGGTTATTAGGGATATATATGAAGGTGTAAAGACTAGAGTGAGGAAGATAAAAGGGCATAAAAAATATTTTGCTATTGATCTTAGGCTACACTAAGATTCCTTATTAAGCCTCTTTATGTTTTGCAGTAGTGATAGATGAGCTCAACAAGAATATCCAAGGGAATATGTCTTGGTGTATGTTATTTGCTGATGACATTGTTTTAGTGGATGAGAAAAAGGAGGATGTCAAGTTAGAACTTTGGAAGGATACATTAAAGTCGAAGTGTAATATTCCATCACCGATGGGGAGCTCCCTGAAGGCCACACAAAGGAACCCTCAGCTCTGCTTCGGCCCCTCTATCCGAATCCACTACCTCTACTTTACTGCACCTTAGCAGATGGGTGCGAGGCCCGAGAGGCCGAGGCCCTTTGGAGGACGTGAGACCCGAGAGACCGAGGTCCTACATGAAGGGCTTTAAATTTAGAAGGATTAAGATTAAGTACTTAAAGCATAACTTTTCAGGCCATAAAGTAGCTTTCGATATAGAGGTAAAGATTGGATCAGAAGTTATATCACAATAAGAGTGTTTTAAATATTTAGGATCTATCATCCAAAGCAATGGAGATATCAATGAAGACATAGTTCACTATATCAAATCAGGGTCACTTAAATGGAGAAATGCATTAGGAGTTATGTGTGACAAGAAGATACCATTTAAGCTTAAAGGTAAATTCTACCATTTAGCAATTAGGTCAGCCACGGTGTATGAGGTGGAGTGTTAGCCCATCAAACAGGTACATAGACATAAGTTAATGAGGGTGGATATTAGGATGCTCTATTAGATGTGTAACTTTACTGGAAAAGATAAGGTCGGAAATGTAACGATAAGAGATAAAGTAAATGTGGCCAATACTAATGAAAATTAAGAGAGACAATGTGTAGGTAGTTCGAACATATTAAGAGGAAACACTCTAACGCTCTAGTAAGGAAATGCTAGAAGATTGTACTTAGAAAATATAAGAGAAAAAATAAAGAATTAAGAAGAATTGAGATGAGGTGATTAAGAATGAGTTTTGTTAAAAATTATCGAAGACATGGCTCTTAATAGAAAACTTTGACATACTAGGATACGAGTAAAGAATTTCACATAGAGAGATCCTTCTCTTTCTGATAGGCCTTTTGAACAATTTTCCTTTAAGTATTATGTCTTGTATTTAGCATAAATTTTTAATATGTAGTACTTCTCTCTTAATTATTTAGCCTAAATATTTTCTTACTTATCCAAAATATTTGTTTATAATAACTTGATTGGTTTATTTATTTATTTGTAATTTTTACTATTTGTGTAATTAATTGATTAATTATTTATTTTTATTTTTATTTTTATTTAACTTTTATTCTGTAATTTGTTCAATATTTATATATTACTTATGTTTATGTTTTTTCTATATACGTATTTTGTTATTTTATTTATTATTATTATTGTTTATGTCTATTTATTTTTATTTCATTTTTAATTATTATTACTTTATTATACATATGTATATTTTATACACACACACATATATATTTTCTATATAGGTATATTGAAAATAACCTCTTAATTAGTTAAAAGTAAGGCCGCATACTACTGGATCATATATATATACTCGTGTTCACATTTTGAGCCCTTATTTATTTCATAATTGAAAGTTTCGAAATTTTTTAATCATTATAGTCATAACACACACCTATACTGGTGACCATGAATTACCCAGAGCTTAATTTTTTTAACTATAAATTGTGAAATTAAAAGGAAAAATAGAAGGAGGCTAAGGAACACATAAATTGATGGCCTAGGTCTATAGAGAGAATGAAGAACAAAAAAAGTAAACACATTTAGAATGGATTTTCATCCTTTAAGGTGGATTTCATGAAGAATAAAAGGAATATCATCATATTTCTTTTAGTTTTATGTTTATTCGTTGGTTTTGATGTTATGTCTTTTATGGTTAGGAACTAAACCTTTGTTAATACTTATATTAGATAACCGAGATAGACCTTAAAATGATTTTATTTTTATTTTCTTCAATTTTAGTTTCATTAAGATTTAATGATATGTTCTTAATTATTCTTGAAAGAAAGCCTTTGTATAAATAGATCTAAAATATTGAAAGGAGTTGCATACAAACCTATAGATCTTCTAGATAATGGTCAAACCCAATTGTACAATAACATCATCATCATCAACAACAACAATAACAACCAAGTAAAAGTCTCACTAATATGCAAAATCAAGGAAGATCCTATAGTACATAGTCTTATTTTCTAACTGGTAAAGAGACTATTTCCGATAGACCCATACGATAAAAAATATATTTCTATAAAAATATACATATACAATATTAAAATAAAAATAATTAAAAATAAAATAAAAATAAACCTAATTGATGATGATGATAATTTGTATAAATAAAAATATAGAAATAAGTAATACAATAAGTATATAACAGGGTAATGAGTCAAAATAATAGATAAATACATAAACAGTAAATAAGACAATAAGACAATAAAACAAGTAAATAAATATACAAACAGAAAAGAAGACAAGTTACTTCTATATTGAAAAATACTTTTCCATAAATAACCTTTTCATTGCAGTCAAATCAAAAAGGCAATACAAAAAATGATACTTAAAAATAACAAATAGTGAAAATTCTGTTGATACGATGAGGATAGGGAGGTCCAGCATTACATAGCCTTACCCCTAACTTGTTGAGAGGCTATTTATGGTAAAACCACATGAATATTATATAATGCATATACATATTAAAATAAAAATAAAAGAAAACATAAAAATAAAAATAAATACGTATAATAAAATATAAATAATACAATATGATACAAAAAATGATACTATTCTACAAGAAACAAACTTCATTTTACAATAAATACCAGTGCCCTCCACTTCTGTGAAGAGAATGTCTTCTTAATTTGATACAAGACTGCATCAACTACTCACTGTAGGCATAAAAACAATAGAGCAACATTTTAAATATATAAGTTTCCATATAAAATGTGTTTTCATCAGAGTATAATGCAAGGGCATCCAAAGCTTAATTTAATTTAAATAAGAATAAAAGGTTGCTTGATCTTGCTAGAGACAAGGAGTTAACAATACTTGTGGTTATTACTGGCTTCTCAACGATGACCACAAAAAAGGTTTTCACATAACTCGAAACTCATAGTTACAGATTAGAAGAAAAAGTTATCCCATCACACAATTTATTGTTACAATATTCTCTGAATTGTATTTGGAAATTAAATAGTGTATGTAATGACTAATAAATATCATCATTAAAGCATTTAATACAAAAGGATTAGCTAATTGTATTTGTGAGCATATCATTGCTTTCATTTTAAAGGAGTTGTTCTAAGTT
>JANTNU010000001.1:6759841-6782097 GCA_024752395.1 Erythroxylum havanense
TATAATAGACAATTAAAGATGCATCCAATCTATATATCAAACATATAAATTAAGCATTCAATTTCTCTTGCCAATATAAACAAATTATATGCATGAGATATCAATTCTTGTTTGATTCTAGTCATTGATCTTTATAATCTAAAATAATGTTTCTAACTCCTTTGATAATTAAATCACATTAAACTCATTGATTTCTAAATAAAGTAAATTATTATTTCAAATAGAAATTGAAAATAATATTCAAACTATATTAAAAACTATTTCTAATTATCTTGACTCTTTTGACAAAATTTAATGAATTTTTTTAATAAATTAGGCTTCTTACTTATTATTATTTAGAAAGTGTCCTTTTTTTAGCATACAAAAGGTAAGAAATTCTAATACAATTAGAAAAATATTTTCAATCTAATTATAATTTTTCCTTAATAGAAAATCATTTTTTAATATTAAAGGAAACTACCCTCAAAATTAAATAAAATATTTTCAATTTAGTTAAGAATGCCCATTACATTATTTTGGATATTAACTTCTCAATTAATAAGAAAATAGCTCTTCAATAAATTACAAAAATTATTTTCCAAAATGTCAAAGAAGGCTCATTTTTTAATTAATAAATAAAAACATTTCTTTCAAATTATGTTAAGGAAAATACCTTTTCTAATTAATTAAGAGACATATTATTCAAATTAAAAAAAGAAATAATCACATTTCTTAATTAGTTAATAAATTATTTTCTTAATTTTAAGGAGGCTAATTAATTATCTTCAATCTAATTGAAATATAATATATTTAATTTTTAGAAACAACTTTTTTAAATTCTAATTAGGGATTAACTTAAGTATTAATATTAATCTAATTAATAAAATATTTAAACTAAGATCTCTAACATAATTTAATTATGAAAGATAAACCTTTTAAACATTTCCTTGATAATAATTATGATTTGATAACTAAATTAAGTCAAATGATCACTTATATAATTATCATAATAAATATAGTCATACAAATATTATTTCTAATGGATTTTTCATATGAGATCAATTTAGTGAATTTGTTCTCTAATAGGCATCTACATATTTATTTAAGTATTTTTATATTTTAGTCTATAAAATCTACTATTTCTTTCATAAGAAAAAAATAGAATGTATACTAATCTTTTGATGTTCCATTTGTGTCACGTTTAATAGAGTAATGATTAGGAATAATACATAAAATATTATAATTATGATTTCATCATAATTTGATTTATCTATATTTTATCATATACATTTGAATATGTATAAAGTTAGGTCCCAGGTTCGATTCCATGCTAGCCCCTCTTGTAAGAGCCTGGGACAGCCGGGGTTTTACCTGTAGATGGAGAACTAGTTGAGCCCTCAATGATGAGGTGCGCCCGCTTGGCCCGCCTGTGGGGTGGTGTGCTAGTTGGGTCATCAGAGATGTATGCCCGCTTGATCCACCTATGGGGTTTCTTCGAATCCAAAAAAAAATGTATAAACCATCAGTTCGCACATCCATACTTTACATGTTTAATTATTAGATGTCTTTGATGATTTTTTCTTAGCCCTATGAACTCAAATTGAATTTCCATTCTAGTCAAACTAATTCTTGCGGTAAATTTGATTTAACCAATTAGTTAGGAAAATAATTGGATGTTCAATTTTTAAATTATTATTTAAGTAACAAACTAACTCAACTTATTTAACCATCATAGTAATAACTTTAGTCGAAGTTTATTTTTGATATTATTAATATTTTTAATTTTCTTTAGTTTAAAAAGTTTATGGATATAAATGTAAATATAGGTACAAGGTTAGACAATAAGTTAAAAATAATGAGAAAAAGAAAGCATGGCAGAGGAATATTCGGCTTTGCACCAATCATGCTTCGTCTTGTCAAAAAGTCAAATATCATATTGCACGTCCGCTCGTCTCTAAAGTTCTTCCGCTTTCGTGTGCTTATTTATGATAATTATAAGGGTAAAGCTGACACATTAATTTTCGGAGTGATTTTTTAACATAGCCCAACAGTCCACAAAAGACTGCAACAAAACGTGCTTAAGCTGAAGGAGCACGGACGTCTCTGTCAAACAAAGCCACGAGGGCGCTCGAAGCACATTTGACAAAACTGGTTTCAGCCAAAATCAGAGCTTCCCATTCAAACTCATGCATATCTTATGGACGTAAACTGATGAAGTTTATACTTCTCCAGTAGAGAGGATCAACTTAAGTGTTGAAAAACTACTGATCATGGTAAGTATCAGTCAGTCTCTCCTTATATCTATTTACCGAACAGAACAGCAAAAAGTATGTTTTTATACTAAATCTGATCATACTAGTTAACAAGTCTAAAGTTCATCAACATGACAAATTGAACTTTTTCACCACTGGAGTCATATCTGGTCACAAGGAAGAGCCATGTCCTATTACTCCCAGGAGAATGAAAGCATATGAGGAGATCCAGTTACAGTCGATCCATCAGCTCCAATCTGAAAAGTACTTTGACTATGTATATCAGAACTGTTGTCACCATCAGGGATCAACACAGATCCTACTGGCTCACATTTTCTTCCAAGACTACTATAGTCTATACTTGAGACTAGGGGCTGAGCTTGGAGATTCAGGTTAGGCTGCACAAGTTGGCTCGAACCAATCTCCAGCGGCAAGTCAGTTGGCGGTGGTGATGACAGAAGAGAGAGAGCACAGTTAGAGTTAATGGCTCGCATCAATCCATCAGAGAACATTTTCTGGTTGCTACTACCATTGTTGGATATTTTGGAGCTGGCATCAAGATCAGGTTTATTGACAGAGTCTCCAGGACCTGTGGAACTAATTTCTTGTAAGAAAGGGAATTGCTTTTCTCCTTTGTAGCTAAACGACAGGGATTCAGGAAATGGGGTTTTCCTTGCACTGAAGTTTAGCGAATGATTATAATAAAGTGAAGGTTCACTCTCAGTTTTGATCTCCCCAACCCAAGCAGAGCTTGCGGTGACGGAAAGTGTATTGGAGCTAGCGAACTGTAAGCATCTAGTACCTGAAATACAGCAATCATATGCACTTAAACCTAAGGATCAAAAGGGACAAAGGATAAAGGTAACTAACAAGGGAACGATAAACAACTACCAAACCAAATATGTCCAGTTGGAAGACCAGACCTGGAGTTAACAAAGCAGGATTTCTGGACGGAGAATCAGGCTGAGGTTTCCTTCGTCGCCTGTTGTGTCCATCAAGGCGTTTTCTGCAACTTCGTTTTCCTTCATCAAACTCCATTAATGAATGGAACCTATAAAAGGTGGATTTTGAGGGCAATAAGATACCAAGATCTCAGAATTGGCAAGGGAAATCATAATCACAAAACCATATCCTTAGAGCACAGTTCAAATGTCCATCTCACATACGACTACAAAAAGAAGGCATCACAAGACAAAGCAGCCATTCCAGGATTTTGAAGACGAAAAAGGATACCACATGCTTAAAGGAATGATTGAGGGAAGAAGGGCATGTGACTATAGATCTATTTCAAAACTTAATGTTTATGCAACCTAACGATGTTGATAACCCAAAGGAATGGTTCTCCATGAAACCCTTTTTTCACCTCAAGTTAACAGAGCACAAAATCAGAAATAAATGTACTTACATGGATTCAATGTTTTAATTGTTCTGGCATTCAGCCGAGATGCAAGTACAAGCACATGGATGCAAAAGTATGTACTTTATAGATACCCATGTTGAAAACATTAAATAAAGGCCCCAATCCGATAACTTGAATCCAATTTTTTTCAGATCTATCAAGAAAGAATGCATTCGCGTGATTATTTTTAACAATCAAGTCAAAGCAAATCAAGCTAAATGCGGCCCCAGTGACTACAGCAACTTATGTAAGTCTTGCCAGTGGCAATAGGGAATGCCATTTCCCCATTAGAACCTGATTTACGTGACCAGACAATAATTCTAGGACACATTAGCTGTTAAACGCTTAAAACAGGTTTTCTCAAATCATGAGCCTAAGAGAAACCACGTAAGGGTTGAAAAGAATTATCAGAAAATGTAAAGAAAGCATATGGTTCTTAGATTGAGCACTCCAATGTTAATGCCAAAAATGAAAATACCGGCAGCAGTAGGCATGAAATTATAAGAAAACAAAAACAAAAGGAAAGCTTCTACGTAAAAGTTACTTTCACCTGCTGCACTGCTGGCAGAACCGTTGTTCTATACCTTTGATAAAGACCCTTGCAGTCTTGGAGTGAAGTTCACATACTTTATGTCGACGATGATAGTCCCTGCATTTGCTAAGATCGGATGTACACCCATCAACCAAGCATGAAGGGACTTGTATTCCATTGCTCGGCATCCGAGCTCTCTTATATGCTCCTGATGATGACGATTCCATCAAAATTTTGACCTTTCGTACTAACTTGACCTCTGGATCACCCAAATTCCCAAGTTTTAATTCTTCTGAACAATATTGACGCCCACCACAAACAGTGGTTTGAGGAATACTAGGGGTCCTTTAGTTTTTCCAACCGCGTCACTTACCAAGGTGAGTTAAAATTGTAGCCAATCGGACATCCTGGTTTCCTTGTATAACAGTCTCCAGTCCACAATCATTTCTTTCTCCAAATGTTCAACCAAGTCAATTCCAAAAGAAAACTGAATCAACACCATACAAACGGAGCTGAAGTTAGAAACAATAATTGGTAGTCAATACGATGGGCTAACCTATGACTTCTCCAAGGAAGATAACCAGTTCGTATAAATGAATATGGTACAGTCAATAGGGTAAGGAGCATATTTATGGACTGTTAAATATCAGAAGCAAGGATACAAACAATAACAACTTTCCTATAGTATTCTCCAGATTTTTTTGGCCATATCACTCATTGCAATACCAAGAAAGGACTACTTCCCTTAACAAAAGTTGATGTTGAAGAGATATAAAAGTAAAAGCATCTGCATCACTTAAAAGAGTCCAAGTCTAAACCTCTTTTATATTGTGCGCTTCTCTTTTAGAAAATCAAGTACACAGTGCAAGCTACAGGATGTAAGGAAACAAAGATCTGAATAACAATTTTTTGAGCAGTTCTAACTAGCATTGTACGAGTAAAGGAATAAAAGCGACGGTATTTTTGTGACTGGTACTGGTACCTGGAAAACCCAAGAAATCCTGCAGAGAACAGAATAAAAATCCAGTCTTTGATAGCTTCAGCAAGTGAGGTAGCAAAACGGATCTTGGAAAAACAGCTGGGACATGAGGGAACTGCAGATTGGGGTACAAAGAATTAAGATTTGAAGATCTAAACCATAGGCAAAGCAGTGACACACCAAGTCCAAAGAGTGAACGAGACCAAGAAGAAGACTACTCCAGACTTCCCAGCCATTAACTCTCTGACAAACGGCTAAGAGATATGAGTTGGCTTTCTCTCGCAATAGCCCAGAAGAAAGCGGACAGAGCGCGTGGGATAAAGAGAGTGACTGACTCTGGGTTGTTTGCGGTGAGAATTATTGCAAGAGAAAGCGAAAAGAGGATAATGTACTCAACTTTGGAGGTAACCAGAAAGTGTACAAGCAGAGAGACATGGACAGTGATAGAGACAGAGAGATACTTTAGATGGAAAGGAAATTTGGAGAGTAGATAACTATGAAGAGTCAAGAGTTGAGTCATTCAAAGTCGCTCTCTCTATCTCTGCTTTCACAGTGTCTCTGAGGCTTCGCGGTCGTGGTGTCAAGGGAAGGGAAGGATAGAGTCGCATAAAACGATGTAATGTACAGAAGGAAAAAAAATTAATGAAAAATGCAAAAGATCTAAAAATGAGTGGTAAGGAAATGGACAGTGTGGGTGCTTTCTTGTGTTTCACACACCATGCCATACCGTGATGTTTCTGATGTTGATAGGGTCATCCTCCAAGCCATAGGATGTTTGGACTGTTTGAGTCTTTGAGAGTGAAATTAGGAAACAAGCAAAAAGGTTTTAACTTTAGAGAGGGAAAGAAACGCTGTGGCTGAATGGGTTCAAACAATTATGGATTGAAGCATCGACTACTTCCTCGAGCTAAAACAAGGGCCTGAGCTCAAATAGTTGATTCACCACGTACATGATGCCGCCGCAGAGAATGTTCCAGGCGTTGGCTTCTAATGTCAACTTATTTTCTCATAAGCCAGAAACATCAACTATGGAAAATATGACCCCTGAGAAGTTTAAAACGTTATAAAAGACTCTTCATCAGGTGTTAGGCTCTCCTTTGCAAGTTACCCGAACTCCTTTGCAAGTTACCCGAACGCTTCTCCTTTGCAAGTGGCCACGTACCTATGCAGACTACGTATCAGCAAAACTATAGGCAGCCCATGTTTTGGCGAATCAGGTCATTAATATCTTATCCCTTCTCATCAAATTCTGGGAAATTTAAGAGTAAAAAATGAAATAATGTCAGCCGCTGTGTGCTGTTATTGGTCAATTGATGTAGCACCATTACTATTAATTCAGCTATGTATTACTCTACCAACTCCAATCCTCCTCTAAAATTGAGAAAAAAAAATTGGCTCCAATATAGCAATTTTTTTCCCTTCCATTTTGGAGATTTGGTGTGAGACTATAACTCCTCTCCATCCTTGTGAGTCCCTTTTTTTTTTTCAACTTTTCAGCCGGTTTTTTTCTTTCAACTTTCCACGTTTTCTCTCTTTCATTGATTCATTTTAATTCTTTCTTTCTTTGTTTTGTTATTTAAAAGAATATTCTAATATTTTCATTATATGATTATTAAAGTAATTATAACTTTATAATTTAGTCTCATGCTTATAAAAATTTTCATTTTATGTTTATAACTTTATAATTATTTACTTATCAGTAAATATTTTAAATAAATAATTTAAAAAATATTCATTAGTAAACATTACAAAAGAAAACCACAAATACATTGGCAATATTAATAGCCAAATTATGAAATTCAATAAAATTTGATGTTTGATATTACGTAATTATATTGTCATTTAATATATTTAAATAATATGAAATAGTGCAATATATCTTATATATTGTTTCATTTAGTATTATCAAATAATGAATCATAGTTTAATTGAAAATTTATTATTTATTAACATAAAAGTATAACAGCAATAATATTGTGAATAACAATGTACACGAAAAAAATAAAATTGGGTTAATTTTATAAAATAAATTTAATAAAAATAATAATAAAACATGCTAAAAATAGGTTTAAAAAAATAGAGTTGCAAGTTTTGGCGAAAATTCACATCCTTAAAATGGAGTAAACTCGATTTTATTTTGAAAAAATGAGTTGAAAAATCGTAAGGTGACTCGACGTAATGGTGTGGTAAAGAAAGCAGCTTTAGCAATATCCACAAGTGGAAGAGTTTGAATCTTTGGAATTTCGAAATGCCTAAGGTTACTAGTGGACATTGTGAATTAGATATATGAAACTTAGCTGAGATTGATCAATCTCTTGATTAATTGGCATTTGCAGTCCTGCTATCTATCATACAACAGTGTTCTTGCGAGAGGCAATGGTCTAAAAAATTGCAAATCCCATTTTTTATTTCCCCAAAGTTTCTTTCCTTGAGGAAAGGCCCTTCAAAGTGCAGAAAATAAATCAAAAAGAGCTAAAAACGAGAATTTTGATCTCATCAGTTTCAATATAAAAAATGCTCGAAACATGGAAAGGCTCTATCCTATTTTATTCTATTATGGAAACTTCGACGAAAAGTCAGTAGATTAAATGTAAAAGATAACATATTAAAAGATGTTTAAGATTTGTTTTAATTCAGTGTTTAAAATTTTTAATTAAATGATTGGTCTTTTAAAATTTAATTGAAAAGGTTATTTTAAAAGGTCATTAAAGTTTTAAAATTAAATTTCCATAAACTTAACATTTTTATCGTGCCAATTTCTAATGTACAACATTTTTTAAAGACGAGACAGTAGCAGCGGAGAAAAGTCATACATGTTGCGAGGGTAATAAAGAACTCATTCAACAAGGGTTGGCTTTCTTTTGTTTTTTTTTTTGGTGAGGAGGGGAAGAGTTGGGAAAGACTAGGTCCTCAGAAAGGTAATAGATTGACAGTCGCCGGCGAGATGCAGAAGAAGCCCAGGGGGTGAAGTCGACCAATAAGACCACATAGGTACTTGTGACGATCTAATCTTCGCAAGGTAGTCAGCACAATGATTACCTTCGCGAAAAACATGAAGAAGGGAGCAACACCACTATCGAGCCAAAATTTCCTAGATATCCCGAATAATGACAAGTTGAGGATGATAAGGTTGTGAGAAGTCAGAGATAAGATTGACCACAGCTAAGCGATTGGTTTCTAAAATCACAGTACGTTACCCCAACTCCCATGTGAGTTGCAGACCATGTTTGAGTCCTTGTAATTCGGCGAGGATGTTAGTTGCAATGCCAACAGAGCCGGAGAATCCTGCAAGCCAACGCCGCTCAGAGTCTCGAAGAAGGCCCCTACAACCTGCTTTATCGGGATTACTAGCCGCGCTTCTATCGGTATTACGTTTAACAACTCCAGGAGGTGGCTTGGTCCAGGTGATCCACCTAGGGGCACGGGAAGATGCCACGGACGCTCCCGAGTCGACCACGCTAAGACAATCCGGCAGAAGTGAACGATGCCAGATCAATGAAGCCACGGTAGATATAGACTCCCCATTGATGACCGCTTTATTACGTGCGCACCAAATGACCCAGCTGCCAAGTAGAAACTGAAGAATGGGGGTTAGGGGGCGTGGGGAGAAAACACATTCGACGCCACCTAGTCGTCCAAAAAAGCCGCAAAGAAGGAAGGAGCAACAATCGGAGCACACAAACGACTCCAAACATCCCTACACCACCTGCAGTCACGCAACAAATGGAGAGTGGTCTCGGGAACCAGTGTACATCGAGCACAAATCGGTGAGGTTGCTATACCCCGATTAAAACAAAGAGCATTGGTCAAAAGGCAATCCCCATGAATGCGCCATAAAAAGAACTTGAGCGTGGCACGGACGGGAAGCTGCCATATATGTTTCCAATACTTGCTATGGTTGGGAGGACAAGGGACCTGGGAGAGAAAGTTATATCCGGAGCGAGAAGAGTAAATCCTGGATGAGGATTCCCCCCACACTAAATGGTCGCCAAGACAATTAGCCCGGGATAAAGGGACAACAAAGATTTGAGCACGAAGATCAGCAGTGAGAGGACTGCGAAGAGCGTAGAAATCCCAATGTAAGTTCGGGGATAGAACATCTGAAACTTTAAAAGCCGTGTCTTATACATCAATGGGAGAAATAATCAGTCGAAGAGGAAGATCCCCAACCCATCTGTCATGCCAAAAGGAGACATTATCACCATTCCCAATTCGCCAGGTGAAACCATCACGGAGGTAGGGGACCACCTGCTGGATGGCCCGCCACAAAGGAGACCCATGGAGATGCTGATGAGTAAGGACCAAGGGGTCACCACAGTACTTGTGACTGAGGAGGTGGGCCCATAGTTTGTCCTCTCCAGCAACCAAAGACCAAAGGAGTTTACCCAGTAAGGCGATATTATTGTCCCTGGCCATGTGGAGTCCTAACCCACCCATAGGTTTAGGGTTGCAAATCGTTGCCCAATTGACGACATGTATCTTACGGTATGGTTCACTACAATGAAAATGACAACAAAAGTAAAATCAAGCAGCAAAGTTTTTCGTAATTTCTCAATCGCATCCTTTACCCCACTACAACTACTTGCTCCTTACTATCAATAGGAAAGGAAAACCACAGGTTGATCACATGTCATTAAAGAGTCAAAATATCATATCACGGAGAGAATAAAAATAGTGCGACACCGCATATAAAAAGGGGCATGATAAACATTAGATTTTATTTCTGTCGAGTAACATAAACCATACAGGAACAGATTGTATTGACCGTCATTAATCTGGGTCCATAAAAAAAACTTAATGATAACTTTGACCAGTTCAGGGTTCTGGGAGGACAGTTACTAAAAAGTGGTTACAATCAGTAATTAGCCTCGTTCTTGGAAAAGGAAATCCTAATGTAGCCACAATGAAATTGCGGTTTTATGATCAAGTCTGAAAAACATGAAGGTACTTGGCCCAGCTTCATCAAATTAACATATAAGATGAACAATAAATTATGATTTAGAGTCTCATTCTATCAACCTCTCCCAGGAGAAAAGGGTGACCAAAATGTAGCTTTTCTCATTACTAGTAATACTTTCCCTGCAATCACCACCCTAATCACAAATTTGGTTGTATTGAAGATTGAGATTATGTATAACATTGCAATTAAAGTAGGAGAAGCAACGAGAGAAGAAGAAGACGATAAATAAAAGGTTCCAACATGGTTTACTATTGTGAATTTCTAGACGGAGTAAGGAAAGGGAGAGGATTTAGAAGAAGAAGAAGAAGAGTGCAGAGCGCAAAGGAAACAATTGCATTAAACTTTTCTTAAGGTATGTCGTCATTTCAAGGTCTATATAAACAATAAAAATCATATTGTTTCATATTACAATAATAATAAAAGTACCGCGTCCTATTATAATAATAAAAATAGTACTGTTGTAATACTACATCCTTGTATAAACTTGACATGTTCTGTACCTAGGTATGTTGATATCTCCTCGAGTGTGCTTTCGTTATTATTCGATGTTGTCTTTTTCGTCATCGTTTTCACTCCTTTCTCTTCACTTGAGATGTTGTTTCTTGTCTATTATGTTTACCGCTGATTATACGTAACATCCCCTCCTCCTTCAGAATTCACTTTATCCACCAAGTTGACTTCCAAGTAACGGTGCTATAATTTGAATAGTACTTTCCAAGTGGCTCTGTCCCGGGTTTCTCCTCGCCACTGTATCAAGACTTGCATTATGGCTCTGTTGTGACAATGAACCATTCTCCTCCCCCATATGGCTTCTAATACCCACTCTGTACTGGTCATCGACGAAGGTAGTTGTGTTGAACATGGCACATTGTTTGAGATAAACTCCTTCAATTGAGAAACGTGAATTGAAGAATCTTTGGGAAATTCTAAAGTATATACCACATTATTTATCTTTTCCGTGATTCAATATAGACTGTAGTAAAGAGGGGCCAATTTCTAATTAGTTCTTCTCTGCATGCTATGCTGCCAATATGGCTGCAGTTTCACGTAGTCTTAATTCCCTACTTCAAACTCCCTTTTGGATCTTGTCTTATTTGCATACTATTTCATTTGTTTCTGTGCCTTGTTGAGATGAAATTTTGCAATTTGAAGAGTTGCTTCCTGATCTTGTAAAACTTGGTTAATGAGAAGATTCCGAGAGTCACCAGCAATGTAAGGAGCATATAACATTGAGGGGTACTATATAAAATCTCAAAGCGAGTTACATGTATAGCCCCGTGATAAGTGGTGTTATACCACCATCCAACCATTGATATCCAGCTTGCCCATTTTTAAGGGGTATCACTACAAAAACATCTTAAATACATTTCCAAGATTTTATTTATAGCCTCCGTTGGTCCTTCCATTTGGGGGTGATAGGACGTGGAAAACTTTAGGCTAATCTCCTTTAATATAAAGGTTTCTTGCTAGAACGAACTTAGGAAAATGGGATCATGATCATTAAAAATGGACTCCGACATCCCATGGAGTTTAAATACATTGTCATGAAGATATGTGCCACCTCTTGTGTTGTGAAAGGATGTCCTAACGCCATGAAATGGGAATATGTAGTTAACTTGTTTACCACCACAAAAACGAAAGATTTACCCTTAAAGAGAGGTAGACCTATAACAAAATCCAAGCTAATTTTTCTCCAGCACCTTTTGATATTGGAAGTGGTTGTAATAACCCCGGATAAGTAGTGTGATCATGCTTGCTTCTCTAATAAGTCTCACAATTAGTCACATTTTACCTAATATCTTTTGCCATTTGATTCTAATGGAAAGACCTTGAATCCTTTTCAATGTGGTAATAACCCTTGAGTGCCCTCCTTAAGGGTTATCATGTGCAATTGATATTATTTTTCTTCTCAGTTCTTTATCACAACTTACTACCAAACTTCCCTTCCACTGCAATAAGTCGTGTTGAAAAAATCAGGTAATTTTTCACTCAAATTACGACTAGTGAATTTTACTGATTAGGTAATTCTCAGGAAAGACTGTCAAATGGACTTCTAAGATAGAATTATCATTTTAAATAAATTCTTAGTAAAGCTTGGAAGGTTACACGTGGTCCCACTTAAAACTTAGACTACTAGACAGAATTCACTTGCACAGTATATTATCACAACCTAGACCCGTGTAAAAATCATTAACGTTCAAGAGAATAGAATTATACACTCAAACTAATTGTACAAATAAACCCGAAAAATAAATATTGAATACTATAAATGTTGAATAAATAAAAAAGATAATGAATAAACACACCCAAAAATTGATAATAGAGTTCAGTCAATTGTGCATAGTCTTTGAGCACCACTTAAGATAGCCTGCTTTTATTAAGAAGAGAATACTAAATTTGATATGTGTACAAATTTTGAGGATATATTAAAATTTTGGGATGATTTAGAATAGAAGGGAAGGAGTTATTTTATAACTTGAAAAACTCCTCCCATTCTCATCTCTTCCTAATATGGGATACAAATTGGGCCATCAAAGCCAACAAATCTCAACCTTAGCACAATTTCAGATCCTACCAAATATAAGCATCATAGGTCCTCCCAATCAAACAAAATAGTCTTTGTAATACTTCCAATTTGCACCCTTAGGCTCCAACTTAAAAGTGCAAGATGTTGACTAAGTCTAAACGATGTTTAAACTTAGCTTTTGTCATCACCTTGGTCATCATATCTACAGGATTTTCTATAGTCTGTATCTTTTAGAGAAGTTTCTCCTCTTCTTCGAGAATCTCCTGCACATAGTGATAGCGAATATCAATGTGCTTCGTCCTTGTATGAAACAAACTGGTTCTTTGCTAAGTGAATAACATTTTGACTGTCACAATATACCACAAGATGTTTCTGACCAACTTCCAAGTCTTTTAACAATCCATGAAGCCAAATCGCCTCCTTCACAGCCTCTGTAATTGCTACATACTCTGTCTCTGTTGTAGACAAAGCTACTGTTGACTGTAAAGTGAATTTCTAACTAACTGGCGCCTTAGCATCAGTGAATAAGTAGTCAGTTGTAGATCGTCACTTATCCAAATGACCTACATAGTCAAAATCACAATATCCAACTATGTATTGATCAAGTGATTTATCCCGCTTAAATAATAAGTTAACATTTACAATATTTTGAATATAATGTAGAATCCATTTCACAGCTTGTCAATGAACATTGTCAGGATCGTGCATATATCTGCTCATAATACTAACAGCCTGTGAAATATTAGGTCTCGTACACACCATTGCATACATCAAGCTTTCTACTGCATTAGCATATGAGACTTTTTTCATGTATTCCCATTCTTCATACGTCTTTGGAGACAACCGGTTGCTAAGCTTCAAATGAGAAGCAAGTGGAGTACTTACATGTTTTATATCTTTATTCATACCAAAATATTGTAGTACTTTCTTCAAATATTGGTTCTGAGTCAGCCAAAGCTTGCCTCCCTGTCTATCCCTACTTATCTTCATATTGAGGATCTTCTTGGCTTCTGCCAAACTCTTCATTTAACTGAGCCTTATTTTGTTAATTTCATCTTGGCCCTTGGATATTATTAACATAACACCAACATACAGGAGGAAGTAGATGTAGGCCCCATCTTGAAGTCTGCGCAAATACACACAATGATTGTATTTACTTCTTGTGTATTTCTAGCTCATCATAAACTTTTCAAATCATTTGTACCATTGCCTCGGTGATTGCTTCAATCCGTACAATGATTTATTTAGTTTACAAACCCAATTTTCTTTACCAACATCTTTGAATCCATCTGACTGAGACATATAGATTTCCTCCTCCAAATCACCATGTAGGAATGCAGTTTTCACTTCAAATTGAGCTAGCTCTAAATTTAACTGCGTTACCAAGGCGAACAGAATTCTAATGAAGGAATGCTTAATAACTGGAGAAAATACCTCATTATAATCAACTCGCTCCTTCTGAGCATAGCCTTTAGCTACCAACCTTGCCTTGTAACGAGCATCATTCTTATCAGGAAATCCTTCTTTCTTTGCAAATATCCATTTGTATCCAATTGTCTTCTTTCCCTTTAGTAGTTTTGCCAACTTCCACGTCTTGTTTTTTTCAAAGGATTTCATCTCTTCTTCCATTACACCTTTCCATCTACCATTTTCTGTACTTCAGATGGCTTCTAAAAAATTTGATGGAACATCATCAACAACTAGAAGAGCGTAGGCCGCCATGTTAGCAAAACGAGTAGGTTTCTAAATCTCCCATCTTGTCATTTTAACGACAATTGATTCTGGTTGTTGTTGAGATTCTTGGTTTGGAACCTCTTCTTCATCTTACTCTTCTTCTACCATAGAAGAGTTACTGATATTGCTTTTTGCTGGGCTCACCATCATCTGTTCAAACTCCACTTACTTCGACGTACACTCCATCTGCTTTGACGTATACTCCACCTGCTTCAATGTACCATCAGTCTCTTCTTGTGTCACTTTATTCAACCTGGCAGATTCATCAAAGGTAACATCTCTGCTAATGATAGTCTTCTTTCCCTTTAAACACCAGAGATGGTATTCTTTAACTCCAGCATTAAAACCCATAAAAAGTGCCTTCTTTGCTCTTGGATCCAACTTTGATTCATTAAATGATAATATGCAATAGAGCCAAAAATATGCAAAGAATAATAATCTGTTACAGGTTTTCCAGACCATACCTCTAATGGAGTCTTGCCAATAATTGCAGATGATGGCAAATGATTAACAAGATGTTGAACGTATATTACTGCCTCAGCCCAAAATTTTTTGCCTAACCCAATATTAGACAACATATAATGAACTTTCTCTACTAGTGCCCTGTTCATACGCTTCGACATCTCATTCTGCTGTGGTGTTTCTCTAAGTGTAAAGTGTCAAACTATGCCAAACTTTTGACATACCTCCAAGAAAGGATCACTCTTGTATTCTCTATCATTGTCTGTTCGGAGAACTTTGATCTTTCTTCCTGTCTGGTTTTTAACTTGAGCTTTCCACTTAAGAAAAACTCTAAGCACATCATCTTTGTTCTTCATAGTAAACACCTATACTCTTCTAGGAAAAATCATTAGCAAAAGTAACAAAATAATGCTTACCTCTAAGAGATAGAGTCTTAGTAGATTCTCACACATCTGAGTGCACATAATCCAAAATACCTTTAGTGTCATGGATGGCAATGCCAAATTTCACTCTTCTTTGTTTTCCTAAAACACAATGCTCACAAAATTTCAATTTGCAAGTCTTCGTACCTTTCAATAATCCTTGCTTGGTAAGAATTTGCAAAGATTTTTCACCAGAATGTCCTAAACGCATATGCCATAACTTTGTTGCCCCTTTATCCTTCTTACTACTAGAAGTTGCTGCCGTTATTGTCCTAACAATTGTACTTCTTTGATAGTAATACAGATTATTTTTCTTTATGCCTTTCAACATCACAAGTGCTCCCGAAGTTGCCTTAAGAATTCCATCTTGCATCATCACAACTAGATCTTTTGGTTCTAAAGTCCCCAAAGAGATGAGATTCTTTTTCAAATTCGACATATATTGAATATCCTTCAAAATTCTTGTGGAGCTATCATGATTCCTCAGCTTAATGGAACCTATCTTGGCTATTTTACATGGATTGTCATTGGTCATGTAAACAACTCCACCATCAATTTCTTCAAAATCAAAAAATTGGAATGGTCTAGCTTTTAAAGAAAATATTTACTTCCACGTTTTCATTTTCTTGAATTGAACTGTATGAATATGGATTGAAAAGTATAGGACTTCATCAGGGTTACATGTTCCATTAGCAATCATTGCTTATTTGACCATCTAGTTTATTCTATATGAAAACCAAGCACAAGATATTTTGGTAGCTTTCAGCTTTTACATAATATTTTTTGCAACTGTATATTGATTTATAGTCATGAATTTTGTCATATAATAATATAATTAATATCGGAAAATAACTGTATGTGTGATAAGGATCACTATCCTTGATCTCCTTTACCTGAGACTTGATAAGGATAACATCCGATATTTAAAGTCTATCATTTATCTGCTGTAATCTTTTATAACTGTTCATGCTCCTCTCTGTAGATTGTAACTGTATAAATAGTTAAATACTGTACAGAAGTCTTACGTAAAATAATAATCTCTTCACGATTTATATTGTTCTTATAATGTGCTGGTGCTGGAAATCTTCTGTTATAGCATTGGAACGAAACAATACACCGTACTCTCGTAAGTTTTTATTTCCTTTTTACCTTGTTTCGATAAAAGTTTACGAACCATCCTCAAACACGTAATTTGAATAAGTGTCATGAAGTTAACTGAATCAACAGAACAAAGGGACTCTTGGTTAAGAAACCTGAATAATTAACCAATCAGTGTTCTCTCCATTAAGTAAGCATCTTACAAACCTTTAATGCACTAATGTTCTTCGCTCACATGGAATGAAAGTAAGACTTATTAGACCAGAAAAGTACTACATCCATGCCGTTTGAGCTTAATAAGCTTAATTAGCACATCTTATTTTGACGGGTTTAGCTTGGAAGCACGTAAATATAATGTACAAGATACTCTATCAGAGTTGTGTTTCTTCTGCAAAGATGGCTGGTTCATAAATTAACTGATTAGAAGGCAGGGTAGATTTGCATCTGGCTCAATATATGCTCAAAGTTATCTGTAGACTTTTCAATTGGATGGGAATGCATTCCTTCGTAGGTTGTCACCACAACTGCTTCATCTTTAGTTAATCGCTGGACTTGCTTTTTCACATCGCATCCTTGATGTGTACACCGATAATAGCTTCTGCAGATAGTCATATATATGCAAAGAAAATAAACAAAGTTATTATCAATGTACTGTGAGGTCATTCAGTCATTGATTATTAGCAATGGTTTTGGATTTGTTCAGATCACCTAAGTAGATTAGTTATTCACGAGTCAACAAAATTTAGAGGAGAAAGAGTGCATGTTTGACTTATTAATAGCGGGGTCCCCAATTTCTTATACCATTTTCGAATTGTTCTAATTCTGTCAACCGCCATCCTCTTTAAGCAATTCCTTAAAGGTAGAACAATGGTTGATTTAAAGACGTAAAACAATAATATAAATATACCTTTCACCTTCATATCGTAAAATGGTTGTTCTCTTTTCTGCATTTTGAAATCACACAGACTAACTTTGTAATTGAATAATTGGCTAGTTTAAACGATTAAGCAAGTAGAACAAACATTGCTTGTTCAATTTGTTGATAATATTGTCTAAGAGATACCATGATAGCTAAGTAAGAATGAAAATTCCAAAATGTCCAACTGCGAGGGAAAATTACAATGTCTGGATCTCGAACTTGAATGCCAACAAATGGAAGCTCATCTATATGATATATGTGCCGCGATGCCTCCTAATGTTATTTTAATTGCAATGTTTATTACCATAAGAAGATGATGCAAGATGGCAGAGGGAACTACAATTAAGCAAATGTTCCAGAGTGCAAGATATCAGCTATTCCATGCATAACGCATATTATGCTTAAACGAGAGGAAACTTACAAAGATTAATATGCATGATGTCTGAGAAAAATTAGATTTCTGATAATAACTACTAAATCATGTCCCTCAAAATTATTATTACAAAAAACTTGTCGTGTCCAATATCTAGGAACAAGTTATGTTGCTAAAATGAATGAGAAAGACGCTTTATAGCATCGACTGTCCAGTTTCTGGTTTAAAAAAAAAAGGAAAAAGAAGCTAACCAATATCCTATAAGTCATATTCACGAAGAACCTAGTATGCAAACAAGAGGGTGAACGAGAAGCCTAGCAAGAAGCTATATTCATAGTCGGCACATAAACCTCCGCAAACTCTCTGTTCACGAATGACCAAGTGTATTATGTATGTATATATATACACACACTTTTTCCTCTAGAATCTTATCATAATCTTTATTGAGAGATTTTAATAATTTCCCACCACAAAAGTCACAATATTTGAAGTCTTATTGATCCAGGTTTACAAAAAGGAGTTGATATAAGTACTCAAAGAAAGGATTGGTTGACCTTATCTCAAATTTACCAAGGAGTAGATTATTTAGTTTTTGGTAAAATTGATAATGCTAAAACTGCCAAAGAAGTGTGGAGTATCTTGAAGCTGGCTTACAAAGGTATATATAAATAAGACTCAAAAATTCAAATTGCAATCCCTGCGCATAAAATATGAGAGGTGTGAAATGCCTCATTTAGAAATTGTTCAACAATAATTTTCTTATGGTACTAATTTTATCAAAGGCTATATGGAGAAGATATTTCAGATAGTAAGGTCGTGAAAAAAATTATACGCACTATGCCTATTAAATTTGAACATATTGTGACTACAATACTAGAGTCACATGATACGCAAACTATGACTATAAAAAAGTTGCAAGGAAGCATTAAAAGTCATGTTAGCAGAATATTGGAGAAAACACAAAACACACAAAAGAAGCCTTAAAAAACCAAATGAATTTAAATAATATTGTAGAATCTAATCAAAATGCATATGGTAGAGGTCATGGTTTTAATAATAAAGAAAAGGAGATTTCAAAGGAGGAGGTAGAGGAGGTTTTAAAGGACGAGGTCATGGCAACAATTTTAATCAAAAGAGAGAAAATAATCCCAAAACGTTCAATCAAGGAAGAGAAGGAAATAATTTTGGGCCTACTAGTTGAGGAAGAGGATGAGGTAATCAATATCAAGAGAGTTGTAATTTTAATTGCTTTAATTGTGAAAGGTATGGACATAAAGCTATTGATTACAGATCTAGATCTCATAACAATTATCGGGCTAATGTTGCAAAAAATCAATGCCAACATTTTAGTGAGAATTTTAATAATGAAGAAAGTTTATTTCTAGCAAGCAACTTTCTGTGGAAGATGAAAATATCTAGTGCTTGGATTCTAATTTTCGTAATCATATGTATGGGAATAAGGAGTTATTTTACTCTTTAGATGAAAATGTTTAGTTAACAGTTAAATTTGAGAATAATTCAAATATTCCTATTTTAGGAAAAGTTTAAGTATTCACTAAGTTGAAGGATGGTTCTAAAATTTTTGTCTCTGATATTTTCTATGCTCCTGATCTTCATCATAATATACTGAGCATGGGTCAATTATCAGAGAAAGGTTATAAAATGCAAATTCATCATGATATTTGCACCTTGATAAACATGAGTGGAAGATTTATTGAAAGGTAAAGATAACTTCTAACTGTCTATTTTCACTAAAAATTTATCATGAAAAATTTGCTTGCTTGAATTTTATGATGTCTAATTCAAATTTGATATAATTCATGCATTTTGGACATTTTTATTTTTTGGATTAAATTATCTACCAATAAAAGAGTTTGTGTCTGGTTTACCTATTGTGAATATTCCTAACCATGTATATGAGCCATGTGAGATGGAAACAAAAAACATAGGGATGTATTTCCAGTTGGAAAGTCCTATAGAGCAAAGAAGCTATTGAAAATTATTTATTCAAATTTGTGTATTATTGAAGTTCCATCCAATGGAGATAATAGGTTTTTTTTTACTTTTATTGATGACTTTAGTAGAAAGGCCTGAGAGTATTTTCTAAAACAAAAATTAGAAGCTTGTGATACTTTCAAATCATTTAAAATGTATGTGGAAAAGCAAAGTGGCTATAGAACTAAAGCATTAAGACCAAATAGAGGTCAAGAGTATATTGCATGCATAAGGGTCTTTGAGTAGTATGAAATTCAACATTAGTTGACCGCCAAATACACACCACAACAAAAATCGAGTAGCAAAAAGGATGAACAGAATTATTATGGACATGGTAGATAAATGTTAAGATCCAAACAATTGCCTAAAGAATTTTGAACAGAAGTTGTTGCTTATGAAGTTTTATTTTTTAAACAGGTGTCTAATAAAAAATCTTAATAACAAAACACCTAAGGAAGCTTGAAGTGGGGGGAAACCTTTCATTCAACATCTCAAAGTTTTTAGGTGTATTGCTTATGCCCATATACTAGATCAGTTGAGGAAGAAGCTAGCTGTTAAAGGTAAGAAATGTATTTTTATAGGCTATAATACAAATTCAAAGGTCTATAAATTATACAACCTAAATACGAAAAAGATGATTATTAGCCGTGATGTAACCTTTAATGACGATGGAATATAAGATTGGTCTTCAACTTTCTAAAAAAGGCTAGTGGTAATTTCTGAAAACTATAAAGAAGAAAATACTCAAGTAAATTCAGTATCTCAGTCATAGACATCTAGTAGACCCTAAAGATGTCATCAGTTACAAGCCAAATTGGAAGATTATGTGATAGGTATTGACAATGATCTATCTAACAAAGAGATTATCAATTTTGTTTTATTTTTAGACTATGAATTAGTTAATTATAAGGAGACATCAATTGACTTGAAATGGAGAAAAGCCATGGATGAAAAAAAATATGTAATTGAAAAGAACGACACATGAGAATTAACATATTTGCCCGATGATAAAGAGCTTATAGGAGTAAAGTGGGTGTACAAGACGAAGTAGAAGCCTAATGGCGAGATTGATCGGTTTAAAGCTAGATAGGCTACAGAAGGATGTAAGCAAAAACTAGGTATTGATTACTTCAAAGTATTTGCTCCTATTGCGAAATTAGATACTATTCATATGATTATCTCTCTCTTAGCTCAAAATAACTGGAAGATTTATCAAATGGATGTAAAACCTACTTTTTTAAATGGAATTTTGGAAGAGGAAGTATATGTTGAGTAACTTGCAGGGTATGAATTAAAGGAAAAGAAGATAAACTTTATAGGTTGAAGAAAGCACTGTATGGATTAAAGCAGAACCAAAAAACACAGTATAAAAGAATTGATTCATACTTCATGAAGCATGATTTTAAAAGATGTCCTTTTGATTATAAGTTGAAGACAACACTGCATGGATTGAATTAGACATTAATAAAAGAATTGATTCATATTTTATAAAGCATGATTTTGAAAGATATTCTTCTGAGCATATTTTATATGTTAAGTTTGATGAACCTGGTAATATTATAATTGTGTGTCTTTATGTTGATAATTTAATATTTACTGGAAACAACTCAAAGATGATTAAAGAATTTAGAGAGGCTATGGTAAAATCATTGTTACAAACGATCAATCACAATAATTAAAGAACAAGTACGAAAATTACAAACACACACAGATTTACATGATTTACAAGATTTGGCTACATCTACGGGTGGCTAAATTTATATGTCACTATGAATTGTTTTTCAACATCGGTACACTAGGATAATAGAACATATTTATATGCCAAGGAAAATACAAAAGACATAATGTATTTTCACCTCGTGGGCCTAGTGTAAAGTCCAAAATATATTATCAGGCTCCATATCTCAACAAGCATTTGATATGACAGACTGAAATCTAATGTCTTATTTCCTTGGAATGGAGGTAATTAAAAAGGATGATGGAATTTTTATTTTCCAAATGAAGTATGTGAATGATATTTTGAAGAAATTTAAAATGAAGAATTCAAAACCAACTCTCACCCCAGTTGAAGAGAAATTGAAACAAATTAAAAGAAGATAAAGGACACCCTATAAATTCAACTTATTACAAGAGTTTAATTGGAAGTTTGAGGTATTGAACTGTAACCAGATCGAATATAGTTTTTGGAGTTGAATTATTTAACTTATTCATGGAGGAGCCTCGTACTTCATTTACAAAGAGCAAATAGAATTTTTTGATATATCAAAGGTATTTTGGATGAAGGATTTTGGAAATAGTCTCTTTGCTAAGTAGGGATAAAACTGCGTACTATTAGATATCCCTAAACTTCATACCTTAATAGGACTTCGACTGGGTGTTAATGATAATTTGATTGAAGGAGTTTTTTATGCAAATATCAATAATGTGAATCTTGTAGGTTACATATACAGTGATTATGGTGGAGATATAGAAATAAGAAAAAGTACATTATGGCACTTTTTATCTTGGCACTGGCATAATATTATGGTCTTAAAAAAACAACCCGTGGTTGCATCATCTACAGCTGAAGCAAAATACATTGCAACAACTAGTTGTACTACACAGGTAGTATGATTAAGAAGAATG
>JANTNU010000001.1:6786286-6803399 GCA_024752395.1 Erythroxylum havanense
CTATCTTCAGATTGCGCTCCTCCGTAACAGCCTAGTTTGTTCAAGTTGTTAATTGAACCAAGTGATCTGGATGATATTCAACCCGGATTTACAATTTGTATGATAAGAAAACCCATATTAGCATGTGGTACGGGAGCCAATATGCAGCGTTGCTAATGTTTCCCGTCCGATAAAAGCTCCATCCTGATCTTGGTCAAACTATCTTTGGGATCAGCTGGCTCTTGGTCAGAACATGTGTTCTGATTTGTGATTTCCCATCTTTTGTTTATGTTTCATTATTTAATTACGTCAACAGTAAATGTGATTAACATGTGAAAATCTTCTATATATAATAAAACTCCATCACTTCAACTTGGTTAATGAGACAAGCATTTATGTTACTGGCAAATTAACGTACTCATCTAATTGACATCATGCTTCTAGTGTATACCTGGATTTAACCGAGTATATAAAAATTTCATGTGCAAAACAATTAATAAGAATTTAACAGGGTGAGGTGAATTAATAAGAATTGATGGCGTGTGATAATATATATAATAAAGTCAAAACTACACTATGCATTCATGAGTTCGATTAATGTGAAAATGTTCCCATGTATCGGAAGAAGGAGAGCCAAAGTGACGATAGTCGTTTTACCAGGAAAATAGAAAAGTTGACTACTACACAGCCAAATTTCAAGACGTGCTTTCAGTTCGTGCTCTCAAATTTCTCCGATAACGAAAGGTTAAAGGTGCAGCCGTGGTAAAGTAATCACGTGTGTTGAACATTGTCTAATAGTAAGATTTTATATTATGAGTTTGTAGTAATCATAGGGGCGGCGCTGCCTCTCTCTTCCACCGACTTCCCACAATCTACGATGGCCTTACCTAAAAGCAATGAGTTTTCTCTGTGCAACCTGGTTCTGCCGTATTTTGGCAGAGCTGCATATTATCGTTTGGATCTATGAAATTGGCTGATTCTTACGAGAGCTCAGGTTTGAAGGTTCCTGTAAAATAAGGAAGACACGTCGGGGGTTATTTTCCGATAAGCTCCTCCGATGCTCAAGTTAGTCTTTTTAATGTAGGTAGGATCATTGTGAACGGAGAAGATTAGGGTTAATGATCACGTACCTCTGTTATGGCAGAGTTATATCGTATATATGGAGCTGCAGCTAGATTTAAGTCTTTACGTATGCACGAGAGACTCTCAACTGCGAACGGGCCAAGGAGATCGTAAATTGGACCTGGACTTGGCATAGCTATTAGGTATAAGACTAATCTTTAAAGAATGGACTGATCGACCCACGAGTCATTATGACTGAATTCAAGCCCCGCACGACCGACCCGACCACAACCATTTGCGATTTATTGATAACCATAAGCGAATATCCTTCTTTACTTTTCAGGAGATAATACAAGTCGCATTTTCTTTTCTTTCCAGAGTTGGCTAATTTATGTTAAAACGTTATTTTTAAGTAATAAAGGAAAAGAAATTACGTCTGCTCCCAAATTTCTATTTGATAATCACTAACTATGCGAAATTTCTGATTTACTAATTAAGGTGGGGAATCAAGAACAGTGTATAAAACGATGTCAGAAATGAACTGGCAATGACAAGATGAAAAATGACCAATGAGATGGATTGCCAGAGAGTTGAGGAACTTATTCTTCTAATTTATTAAATTCTTTATAATAGTGGAATCCGTAACTACTTTTTTTAGATATGCATTAAATAAATTATTAGGTGTATATAAATTAAATATTATAAATAAGTCATTTGCCGAGTCACCGATTTGAAATCAAGTGATAAGCTCAATTTAGTTAGTATTAATATGCTCAAGCTCAACTAATCTTTACTCTTGACTTACCATCTTCCAAGACACCAACGTCAAAAGCAACTAAACATTACTTGCCTTAAGAATAATCTAATACAATTTTAAAGTTAATGTTGAACTTTATTTGGAATATGTGTATATATATATATGGAAACTATATATATTTAGTTTTGCTCATAATTGCATACACTTTAGTCTTTTGGATAATTTCATTCCTATCCTATTATAAATTAATTATAATAATTTATTGATGATCATCATTAAAATGATTTAGTTAAAAATCTATAAAGCTTTTCTCATATGTTTATAATGACATATCAACATTATAAGTTCAATTGTCTACCTAAGTAAGATAACTCAAGGTATTAACTTTACAAGCTGTCTAAAGCATTTCTAATTAGTATATACAAAGTTTTAAAATTAAAATTTTGAATTTGCATAATGTCATTAGGATATTTTATTATGAATTATTGTAATATATGTATATGTTTATACTAAAGTGATGTACTGGATACTCTTGATAATTAAAAGATTTACAATTTGATTTAGTTATTTTGTCTATTTTTAACTTTTCGTGTTCATATTATGATATTTCAATTAACATTAGTATTATTAATAATAATGCTACCATTAAGATTTTGGATAAGTCAAATTAAAAGAAGTAAAAATAAGTTGTTTGAGTATGTTTTAAGGATAGTTAATATTGGTTGAATGCTACAAAAGGATATTTCACCTCAACTAATGGATAAGTATTGTTGAATAGAAAATATCCTTATTAGGTGGAAAAGGCCTAATCATTTGACTTTGATTGTTATGAAGCACTCAATATCCAAGACCTTCTTAGTAGCCAATTTAAGACATAATATTCAAAACTTTTGACCTATTATAGAAAATGTGTACAAAGTCTTTGACAGGCCAAAAAAAAAGAAAAGAAAAGAAGATGGTCTTTAAGGAAAAAATTTTAAATAAGTTTTTAAGGAAAATTTTTTTAATAAGTCTTAGTCAATACACAATGGCTCACAATTTATCGTGAAGGTAAGCTTCCTTTAACATTTTCCTTAATCTCTAATCACACTCCTATTATGATACAAAACCCTGTCTTTAATTATAAAAGGAAAAGCTATTTCATATTTAATAACTTCTTAGTTGAAGGAGATGGCTTTGAAGAAGCAATTACTAAAGCAAATGATCCGTAGGAGCATAAATTATTCACTTATATAAGACAATTTTAGAAGGTTAAGGAAGAACTCAAGCTTCCTAATTGCAAAAGGTATAATAAGACCTATCAGATTATCATTGATACCATGGAGAAGTTGATTAGGGCTCAAACAAACATAGACAATTCTCTTTTAGATAAGGATAAATAAGAAGAAGAAAAAATAACTCTAAAATAAAGAAGAAGAAGAAAAAAAATAATTCTTCTTAACTACAATCAGGTAGCAAAAGCAAACTTTTTCCGTTTCAAAATAAAGATCAAGTGTTTAGTGACTTAAAAAAGGAGATAGAAACACCAACTTTTTGTTGAACTCTATACTCTTAAGGAGAAATTAAAATAAAATTGCCTCACTTAAGAAGGAGAATGGTCTTCAGATTGATTAACAAACCAACTTATTACAAGAGGCTTTTTCATACTTCTCAAATACTTAAGACACATACTAACAACTTTTTGTTTGTGTAACTCTTTCAATCTTTCATTCGTAAGCAACTTACTGATCTAGAGGTTGAACTTTTACTTAGACTCTTTTGTAGTAGTGATGTGGATAAAGCTTTGTTTAAACTTAAACCTAATAAAGCACCTAGTCTTGATGGATTAAATTGGTAATTCTTTTAGAAAACATGTCTCATACCAAGATCATGGTCACAAAATTAGTCTTAGAGTTCTTCAGTCATGGTAAGAAGTTGAAGGAATTGATACCTTTATTAGCCTCATTTTCAAAGTTCTCACTCCAAAATTTTTTGAGGGATTTTATATCCATTTCTTATTACAATAAAATCTATAAGATAATCTCCTAACTCCTAGCTTCTAAACTTAAGGTTGTAGTAGCCCATTATATCATTCTTTTAGAAGGGGCTTTCATCAAAACAAGGCAAAATAGAGACCACATATTACTAGCTTAAGAATTATTCAACAACTACAATATGAGACACTCAAGCAAGAATACTACAATTAAGATTAACTTTTATAAGGTTTTGACTCCATTCATTGGAGCTTTATCTTGAATATGTTAAAGACATTTTGTTTCCTAAATAAGTTTTTAAGGTGGATTTAATAATGTATCACAATTGTCTTCTATAGTATCCTTATGAATGATGAGAGTAAACTTATCAAGTGTAAGAGGCTTAAGGTAAGATTATCCTTTATCTTATATCTCATTACTTTAAGTATATAATTCTTAACAAACTCATTAGCTAGGAAAGCAACTAGAAATAGAGTTTTATGCTTCATAACAAATGTAAAAAATTAAGAATCTACAACTTATCATATGCAAATGATTTGATTCTTTTCTCAAGAGCTGATGCAAGCTCTATCAATACTCTAATTCTTGTAATTCATTCTTTTAAAGAGGTTTCAGGTCTTAAAAGGAACAAGGATAAGAGCCAACTATTTATCTCTTAAAAGGCTTCACATCTTTTTAGTTCTCTCTAATTTGATAGGTTTTAAGATCATGAAGACACCCTTCACATATTTAAGCATTCCCGTATTCTCTCGAAGACTCACTTACAATGAGTTTCATCCATTTATTAAAAGAGGAATTCCTCATACCTCATCACTTGAAGTATGGAAGTGCTAACCAAAATTATTAGCCTAGTAATCAACCAGGAAAGGAGTTTTAAGTTCCATACCAATGTAAAAACTGAGAATATGCAACTTACCATTTGTAGATGATTTGATTTTTTTTTTCAGGAATTGATGCAAGCATTATTAGTCTTATAATGTTTGCAATTCGTTCTTTTAAAGAGTTTTTAGTCTTGTAATGAACAAAGACAAGAACCAGATTTTTATCTTTTTAGGGGGCTTCGGCTCTTTTAAATTGGCTTTCCATTTTGATAGGTCTTGAAATTATAAAGCCACCCTTTACATATTTATGCATTCCTATATACTCTAGAAGATCAATTTATAATGAGTTTCATTCATTAATTGAAAGAATTTAGAGGAGAGTTAGCGATTAGTGTAATAAGAGTATGTCATTAGCAAAAAGAATACAACTTATCAACCTAATTCTTAATAGCCTCCATTTGTATTACTCTTCTCATATTATATTTTTCAATTAGTATAGTTAAGAATTTAGAGCAGATTATGAGGAGATTGTTATGGTCAGGAGATATCTCCAAAAGATCAATAGCTAAATATATATAGAGTGGTGTCTACCTACAAAAAAAAGGAGAGGGATTAGGTATAACTTCCATCGGAATTACGAACAAGGTCTTAATAATTAGAAAAATATGAAGGATCCTAAATTACAAATAGGTGTTTTAGGTGAGATAGATCTATGCTTAGTATTTGAGGAGAAAAAAATTTAAGGAATATTCATCCTAATTTCAATTCTTCTTGAACAATGTTACACATTTTATACTAAGAGAGAAAGTTAGGTTGGAATTTAAGCATAACCTTGAAAATGGGGCTTCTGTATGGATTGGAACAATAATTGGACTAATATTGGTCTTTTTAATTAGGTTAGCTAAGCTCACAACTATCAAAAACTTTATTCTAGATAATGCTTTAGTGAAGGATTTCTTAGGTAACAACCAAAGCTTCCAAGATCAGTTACAGATGATTACAATCACACTTCATCTCTATAACTACAATCTCAACTCTAAAAGAAATGATTCAACTTAATGGAGTAGATATCTTTCAAGAATATTCACAATTGGCTATTCTAAATTTTATTAAGAAATCAAGCTTGAAAGGTAAACTAGCACAAGATTTAGGGGTTTTATCAAGAAAGCCTAAAAATTTCCTTAATTTTATAGCTTATCAGAAGGGGGAGGCTAAGCAAAACTGATATACTTGCCAGCATAAAAGACTCTTTAGATAATTTCATTTTATACAAACAAAAGCTGGAATCTATTAAGCTTATTTTCTTTCAATATAGATTATCTTTATATGTTTTGGAAAATATATAATAGTTTTGTAACTTAAACTCCCCTCTAATAAGCTAGCAAGGAATGATCAACTGGATATGTCGAAGATGCAATGTTAGTGAAGGAGACTTCCTAAGCTAGAAAATTTCCTTTTGAAATATAGTATACTTTATATATATAGAAACAAATTAGAGAATATTTTACAAGAAGGTAATTCAAAAGTAAGGATTGTTGAAAGAGTTGCTACTAATAGTTTATTAAAGTTGATCATAGGTGCAATGAGGCTACTAAATGGAGAATTGCCTTGTATTGATTGGTAAGATGAAGCTTAGTATAAGGATATGCATTAAATCCACATTTTTCTTATTCTGTTAGATTTCCTTTGAAATTAGTCAATAACCTTAGGGAGAGATGGGAGCTTTCATTTCTAAATAAGGTTACCCATTTTGATGCAATGCTAATAAGGAAGCAATAGATATCATATATTTGAAACTTCTAGGTTGTTCAGGGCTCTTAAAACTTCTATAAGTACGAACAATCTTAGTAGAGACAAATAGTTTTAATAGCCTAGAGGTTAGTTTTCTTCTTTGTCTCCATACTAATATAGAGTAATCTCCATTGTTTATCCTTAACCTAGTTAAAAAAATTATAAATATGCTTTTATGCTTGTATCCTAAGAGATAAATCTTTATTTATTAATTCAATCTTTTATCTTCTCAAAAAAAGTTTTAACAATGTCAAAAACGGAAAACCTTATAAGTAATTTAATAAATATGAGATAAAATAATATAAAAGGGGTTAGATGGTACAATAAAAAAGTGGTCCACATCCAGGCTAAACTAAAAAGTGTTTAACTTGTCATTTCTACTATATTTTTTACCTAGCCCCAGTTTATTACATGTTGAGAGTAGCTAGATCAGAATCGCCTAGCTAACTAATAACCAAGCCTCGAATATAAGTACATCTTATTAAGTATATTGATAAAAAAGAGGAATTTTAAAAATAAAAGATTGAAGTTTTTTTTTCTTATTTCATAACTTAAATCTTGTTTTCCTAAGAAATGAAAGAACTAAAACAAATCTTATCATCATACTTCTAAATAAATTCAAGACACTAAGAAGAATAATAATAATCATACTTAAAATGTTAGAGGTTCCAAAGTTGCATTTAATAAAAACGTCAAGTGCATTTTATATGAAAAAAGGCATAAGAAAAACAAATAATAGCGTTTTATTACTTGTTTAGAAAATAAGAAGAAAGTAAATAATAATCAATTATCACTTATTTATTTTAATTCTAACTTAGATTTTGTTCCTATTAATTACTTATTAGTTAATTTTGTGTATATTTTTCACATTGTTATTATTTTCTAGGATTATGTGACAAAAAAAAGTTAAATAAGAGAGAAGCAAGATGAAAATAAAATAATGTGTAGTAGATCTTGAGTTTGCAAGAATATTTAGTCTAAATTTAGTATCTAGTCATCAACTAATGATGTTTAGTAGATATTGAATTTGTAAGAGTAGTTAGTCTAAAATTGGTATACATTCATCAACTTATCTTGTAATAACCTTTTTGCTACATTGTTATAATTTATTTGAATTCTTTATTAGAAAATTTTAGTTAGTCTCATATATAGTAAAAATGACTAATGTTTTTTAATCCCCAAATTAATTGTCATTTTCTTTAAATTAATGGCTTTGGGTCAACTTATTTTAGTCTTTATAAATGAATGTCTCCTAGAATACCAACATAAATGCTCCTAAAAGACTTTTGATGCAGTAAATTTGTCATTTTTGTGACATAAGTGTGTTTCTGGAGGAATTTAATTTACTAAAAGTTGCATAAAATAAGAATTCTTAGGAGGAAAGATTCTCAAGCATATATTATAATATGGGAGTAAAACATTCATCTAAGAGGGAATAAAAAACATAAAGTTCTAGTTACAATTTTTAACTTAGAATAACTAGTTTTTTGAAAAGCCTATTATGTTATATATTTACAAACTACATGTTAGATGAGCAAACTTTCCTTTGCATACACTTAATTGAGTGAATTAACAATGTAATATGTTGCTATATGGGATAATTGGCAATATTTAACTATTGGACAATAATTTTTTGTAATTGTCTCCACAATGAATTTATTAAAGCCTTTCCTCTAAGCTATCTTTATTCCCTCAGGTAGACTTTTGGGCACTATAATTTCTAGGATTTTTGATTTGGTTTTCATACCGAACTTAAGAAAATACTCCTTACAATAGTCCCTAATGGCACCATCTAAACTTATAAACTAGTTAGGAAAGTTATAAGCTACTAGTTCACATATTTAGAGAAAGAATACAAATACTAAAGTTGGTCAAAAATGGTGATTGTTTCACCTTGAAACAAGGTAGGGGATCTTCATATTGGTTTAAGGGGAAACTTGATAAAACATTGGCTAACAATTTATGGGTTAATCAGTTATATGGTTTTCAAGTTCAAAATTTGGTGAATACTTGTTCTAATCATAACTAGTTATTAGTAATTCCTAATGTTGATAAGGTGTTTTTTTTAAAGTTAAGAGGTTCTACTTTAAAAATGTTAGCTATATAAGCTAGGTTGTGAAGAAGTGGTGCAACATTATTGGAGACACATCAATTTGTCTCTTAAAGCCTCCTCAATTATAGGGGGATTTTGTTATTAGCTATTTTAAGCACAGGTTAGGAAGAATTAGAAGGATGACTGCTCTTAGAGGCTACACTAATGATACAGGCATCTAAGAGTTTCAATTGACATGTTGAGAGTATCATGAAGTATTAATACAATAGTCAAACTTCTAGAGACAAAGAGCAAAACTAGTTTGGCTATTTGAAAGTGATATAGCCTCTCGATACTTCCATATAATGGTGTCTAAAAGAAAAAGACAAAATAATGTTTCCCAAATTTATGATGGTGATGAGAATTTGCGATCTATAGGTATGGAGATTGAAGAGTTGATAAAAAGTTATTTTCAAAGTTTATTTAATTCTAGAGTATGGTTATGGAGAGTGTTCTTTTTGTGGTCCAACCTATAGTCATACATGATCAAAATATTTTCTCAGAGAAGAATTACCTATAAGGATATTAACAACATTCTCATTAGAATGTACCCTGACAAATCTCCAAGATTGATTACCAGGTAACTCTCAGATTCTGAAATTCAACATTTAAAGGATAAAATTTGAGTGATAAAAGATAGAGGAGGTTGGGGAAACATAAGGAAAAAAAAACCCTATAGTAGCACAAAGCACAACAAACAACAAAAGAAATCCATTTGGAACAATTCTATCGTGAAGTTTTTAGAGATTTTAAGGATTTCAATCATGTCACTTTTGATTTTCAACCTTTTTTTTACTTTTGATGTTTTGATTTCTATAACTATAAGATAAAATTCTTTTTCGTATCTAAATTAAACGAACCTCAGTTTGGACTTTGTAGTAAGTTTATTTTATTTTAATTTATTTTTTAGTTTCATTGAGATTTAGTTATGTGTTCTTATTTATTCTTGAATTAATATTGTCAACATGCTGATTCATTTGTGATTTCATGTAATTGAGGATGAGAAATCTAATGTATAAATATATCTAGTATAACTAAAAGGAATACATGCAAACTTAAAGATACGTTGACATAAATCTTCTAGATTATGGTCAAATTTAGTAGTAAAATTCATAAATTAATTAATGTGATCATAAGGTTTTAATTAAACAGACATTTTAATTAATCAACCGAAAAATAGGTGTTAATAGTATTAAGAAAATATTAGCATAGTTGAGGAATTTTTACGATCCTATAAACTTTAGATTAACTAGATTAGTAAAATCATTATTATATGAGAAGTCATAAGGGGATTCAAATTCTAGATATCATTATTTTATTGGTTTTTTTTCATTCTTTTACTATTCTAGTTTATTTGGTTATGTTGCCTTGCCATTAGTTTATTTTCTTTTATTTTAAAATTGATTCATCAATATCACCTTGATTGGAGGTAATATAATAGGGAAAAAATTATTACTAATAATTATAGTCTTTGGGAGATTAATGGGAGTATAATAGGCAAAAAAATTATTACTATTACTCGTCGTCTTTGCCAGATTAATGGGAGAAGTGGTACCAATTATATTTGAAAAACAGAAGTATTCATTACCTAGTTGCTTGGGATGAGATTGTGGTTACTATTAATTAGAGGTTTGATGGAGAGATATTTGAAGATCCTGTTAGAGAAATGAAAACAAAAGAAAAAGTGTATAATTTAAGACTACTATGCATAATTTAATTATGACTCTAATAAACTATCAGTTCCTAATAATTACTTGGTTGCCTTTTCTTAAGAGGCCTAAAATTGGATTGTGAATTCAAGATGAGTTATTTAATCCATAAATTTTGAACAAGCATATGTTCTTGAAAGGAAACCATAGGAAGTGGTAGAACATAACATTAATTTCTATCAACTCAAATGGGGAATAAAATCACCTCGTATTCTACGTAACTCAGTAAGTGGATCGATACTCAAAGAGAAATTATAAGGACTAGTTCCCACCAAGTATAACCATGTAAATGAAATCCTACCTCCCCTTAAAAATAAGAGAAATATTACCATAATAAGTTATGATAAATACAAAAGAACATCAAGACTATTTTTAGCAAGCATTTAGTAGCAAGGATTTTGACAAGAAACACGTAATGGGATTCTGCTTATGATGTTATGACATATAAACTTTATGAAACAATTGTAAAATAAAATTCCATCTTTACATTAGGACATAAATGTAGATACTTAAAGAAGGGGAGCTGAAGATTGATCGATAAAGAGCAAGCTATTTAAAATGTCTCACTACGGGAATAAGTGATGAAGAGAAATCCAAACATATAGGAGTTACAAGAGTTCATTAGAATAGTCCAATTCACATCTTAATTGATTACAAAAGTAGTCATAACTTTATAGATATGTTATTAGTTTAGAAAAGTAACTGATTAAAGAGGTATATCCTTTTTGAATAAATATATATGGAGGACTTAAACTAGAATTCCATAATAAATTTCACATTGACTATTCATGGAATGTAGTTTATAGTTATGCCTTAATATTGTATTAGGAGGTTGCATACGGTTTTAAGGGTATAATGGTTGATTACCTTGAATGATATCTTATGCTAATTTAGATGTTAAGTTATGATATTCAATTGGAAGCCATTTAGTTACATTAATAGGAAATCCAAGTAAGAGATTTTAATAAGAATATAAGGAATTCCAAATATAGGAGATTATACATGTTAAAAATTTGATGTATCCTATTGAATGATAGTTTTAACAAGTGAACTTTGAATTGGATTTACTACGTAAATTTGATGAGATCAATAGATTTCTAGTTGAGTTTGAAACTAATTTCAAGGAGTATAATCAACTACCAAACAAAAGAAAAAAGGATCATGGGATTCACTTGAAAAGGGGGATAAAGGTAATTATTATTATACCTTACAAGTATTCAAGAGAGAAAAATGTTAAGAATGAAAGATCAATGCAAGAATTAATGAAGCAAGGTTTCATCAGACATAGCATTAACATTTATGCATCATAGTTGATTTTAGTCATTTCATCATGTGATGATAAAAAATTTTATTCTAATTCGTCATTTAACCCTTTATTATTCTTTAAAACATTATAATCCTTTGAAATTATTATAGAGAAATAAAAAAAGATAGTCAATGATAACCCAAATAAATTACTAAGATGATGTCATAAAGGGAGTTCACAAGAAAGAGAAAACACACCATTTCAATTAAAATTTTGTGCTTACATATATGGCTAAAGGTTATTGGTATTTATTTATCTCTATCATATATGGACATAATTTAGAGTCCTGCAGGAGGTGACCATCCATGGTCCATGGCTCAAAAATATAATAAAATTAAAAATAATTATTTGAAACATTATTAATTATTTTTGTAAATTAAAATATATTAGTGATTATAGGATTCAAAAAAACAAAGAGTGCAAAGCCAAGAGGTTATAATATAAAAATTGACTGCACTTAACTAAGTTGGAGGTAAATAGAACCCTAATAAGCTAGAGTAGCAAGAAGAGAAGATTTCATCCCTCCATATAGGTAGTTAACTTAACTAAAGACAGGGAAGCCATTTACATAAATCCATATTAGTATTAGCATCAAGGCTCTATTAGATGGGAATTCTTAGCTGCAGGAAGGTCCTAACAAGTAATAAGCCTCCTACTATAATGAAGATGAATCCAATATTATGAATACTGTACTGGATCTGATACTGGATTGAATTCTGGTATGGTACTGTATTGGTACCGGTCAATATTGGATACCTTTTCGAGTAATTTTTAAATTTATAAAATAGTCCCTAATTTTTAAAAAATTGCAAAATAATCCTTCAATATTGTACTACATAATTTAAACCAATTTTTTTTTTTAAAATCATAATAATAAAAATTTAAAATAACAATAATTTATTTATTTTTCTTAATATTATTTTCACATATTTCACATATAAATAATAACCACAATTAATATGAAAAATATTATTTTATGATCATAAAAATATAAAATTAAGAACAATACAAAGTATTTAAAATATTTCAATTTTATCATATAATAAGTAATAATTTCATCAAAATATCAAATAAAAAGAATAATTATTATCAATAATAAAATGCAATTTCTATCATAATATTTAATTTTCAATAATAAAAATATATTTTTATCTTAATATGTAATTTTTATTAATAATAAAATATAGTTATATTTATATTAATAATTTTAAAAAAGAAATTCAAAAATTTGAAACCTTTTAATTTTCATTTTAACATATTTTTAATTATTCTTTGTAAAAAATATAACTATTATTTCCTATATGAATTTAAATATTATATTATTAATAATAAAAAGAGATGATGATCATGAAGAATAGAGACACTGAGAGTGAAAAAAATAAAGAAAGGAAGAAGAAGGTAGTAGAGTCTAGTTAGGGGTGGGTTTTAAAAAGTTTTCATTTTTTGCAGAAATGCCCCTAGTTTGTTTACCAACGGTATCAATCAGTACTAGACAAAATAGACCGATATTTGGATCTGGTACTGAAACATTCCATTTTGTATCATTTTTTGGCTAGTACTAGTCGGTACGGTATGAGATTTATTACACTAAGTAAGACATGATTGAATAGTAAATTCCCTACCTTTATTTGGCAACCAATGTAGGTTATCACATCTTGAAGAATTGGGAGAGTAATAAGGAAGGTAGGATCTAATCCTCTTCTTACTCCTAAAGACTAAGGCCCAATTATCTTGTTGAATTATATCCTTAACCCAGGCTTGGATAGGAATTCTTCCAATATAAGTTGAGATGTCCTACCTCAAGATTAGAGGGCTATGAGTAGTCCAATTTCCAAACCAAAACCAAAAAGCTTGCCCATTACCTATTTGAACTTTGACAAGGGGATAAACAAATTTTCTCTTCCTCAACATTTGAATGAAATACTAAGAGAACTCTCTCTTTTCTTTAATCTTCCAAAAACTGGAGGACTTGAGATAAAATTTATTTGTCTAGTTGGACCATAAAGAGTCTTTATAAGTAAACAATCTACAAATTCTTTTAGCCAAAAGCATTTTTTGACTTAACTGCATAGAAATGAGTCTAAAAAAGCTGATCCTTTTTTATTTTAGCACCTTTGGAGTTAACAACACTTATAGTCTGTAAGAAATTCTTAATGCATTTTCTAACTCTTTGTTGATCTTTTTAGGAAGGAATAAGTGTGAACTCTAATATATATTAAGGCTCCCCAAAACTGAAGAGATAAGAACAAGACTTCTGCATAAAACAAAGACTTGTTTTGTCAAGCATTGACTCTATTTTTATACCTTTCCAAAGCTGGAAGAAAATCTTAGTACCTTAGCTTTTTGGATGAGATGGGAACACCAAGATATTTAAAAGGGAGAGACTAAACATTCAATCCTATCAGCATCCTTAATCTATCTATAGATTTAAAATCTAAAGAGAAGTATAACATGCTTTTGTGTTTAGGCAATTTTCCTTATTAATAATGATAATTAAGATGAAAGTTGTAAGATTCAAACAAGTGTTTACTGTAGAGAATCTTGTAGAATTCTCTTATTAAGCCTCTGTCCCAATAATAGCATAATCATCATATGATGATATGATATAAGATACTTAAACGATTGGCTTAGTGCAAGTGAAAATTGTTATTTTATGGCTCATAGCCAATCGATGTTCTAGTTAGTGAAAAAATAATTTAAAGGAATGTTTTATCTTGTACATGTTTAGATATATATGATAAAGTCCATGAAATAATTATATATTGCAAATGAAATTATAATGAGATTATAATTATAAGATTTATATTGTATTTATTTATTATCCTTAAATTGTATGTTTATGAAAATTCTCATTGTAATGATTGTATTAGTGATACTTTGGCTTAAGATCTCTAAAGTTATCTTGTATACGGATTGCTATATTTTGATACTACTTATGACCTATTATAATTATAGGTCATTTAGTCGGTAGTCATTAAATATAGCATAAACTATATGGAGGTAGTTGTTTGATCTAGATATGATTCATTAACCTAAAGAAATTAAAGAAAATGTTTTGTTCTTCTCGATTAGTGTTGATTCAGGAAATCCTTAGTTAAGGTGGAATGATGTATTGTAAATACTTTACAAATGTCAATAATTAAACCAATAGCAAATGGTTGAGAACTAATATGATTGGGTTCAAAATAGAGTAGACATTAATTTCATGCTATATATCTAATCGAAACATTGAATGATAAAATGATTGAATTATACATAAAAATTATGTACGAGAAAATTAGTCAAAACTACTTTGATATTCCTAAATATTTGATGGTCATGATCTGTTGTTAGATGCCAAACTTGATCTATGATTATAAATTGTTTAATTGAAGAATTAAAGATAAATTAAAGAAATTTTAATTTATCAAATTCTAATTATAAATTATAATTATTGTCAATATATTTAAGAATCTGATAGGTATCACATAAATAATGAGTTGAAGAGAACAAAAATATTTTAATCAAATTAGACTTGAATGTAATTTTTTATAAACTTTATGATTGAATATGAGATATCTAATAAATAAAGATTAATATGAGATATTGGAACTTATTTGAGCATAATTGGTATTTAATTATAATTAGTTATAATTATAATTAAAGTTTAATTAAAATTAGAATTTAATTTCAATTAAATTACTAAAATATCTTAAACTTATTATAAATAGGCATAATCTTTAATAGAGCTAGCACTTCTTGCTTAAAACTCTCTGTATGAGTAACATAGTTCTGTTAACATATCTTGCGAATACTATTAGGAATTGGACATTTGTGCAACTATAGTAGTCAGAATGAATCAGTTTCAAAAATGATTCAAGGTATATAACAAAAAATAATCAAGCTTCAGAATAAGATAAAATTAAGATTTATACTTTATTATGATTTATGTGTTAATCATTTGTATAATTAAAGTGATTTTAATTTTAAGAAATCAAATTACAAAAAATTGTAATTATTTCGCTACGTACTGGATTGGATTTCTGCCCAATTTCCGAACTGGTAGAACACATAAAATCGATATACGCAAACTTGGCAGCTATAATACCATGGACATTAGGTAAGGCAACCTACGATAATATCTGTCTCGCTTGAGTTCTACTGAGTCATGAACATATGGATGAGGGTTAATTCCGTATTTTCTGTGAAAGAAAATAAAAGAAGTGATTATTCTTGGAATATAATTAAATTATTATCTCGGATCCATGATTTTCATTAAGATCGTATTAATTCTAGCTAACATTATATAGTATTCGTCAAAGCATCAAACTTGTAATAACCGGCGTGCTAGGAACCTATCAAATAATGCCTATCTGATGTCCACGTTATCCTAAGTTGTCACCGTTCTGGTGACGATGATAAGCTTGTCCTTACCGGTTTGGGTTGTTTCTTATTCAAACTATACTCAATCGGGTTTTGAAAAGAACTCCTTTTTCCTACAACTTTCCCAAGCAGACCCTACTTCTCTTGACCAGGAAAAAGGTGACAATGCAAAAGATTCAAGTTCTAACAAAAATTTAAAACTTCTATTTGGATTCTAAGTTTATAATTGCTACTTAGAATTGTAATCTTTAACTTCAGAACGTAGAATTGTATTTCCCGAGGTGATTAACAAAATTTAAGTACCTTATGGATCTGGGTACGCATTGACTAATCATACACCAAATTTTTTTGGCAGCATTAAATAGGTGTTTATAAGGAACATAAGCCTTAGTCGGGTTTGACCCGTTAGTGGCAATCAGATTTAAATAATCTGTTTATTTTTGTGAAAATGTTTAACGTGTTCTGTCTTTGAATAAGATGGTTGTGACCCTGAAGTTTAAAAAATTGGATGTCATTATCGTCATATACCAGTTTTTTTTTATAGATATCTTATAACAATAAATACCACTATGCAGAAACCACGTGGGGCTTCCAGGGTGACGGTGTTTTCGATCAATAACCAGGCGGCCATGGTCAAAGTTTGCGGACAGCGGCTACCCAGCCATGCCCTTTTCTAGTTTTTTGTATGTACACAATAATTTAAATTAAGAGGCCTTGTTCTAATGAAAAGCTGTTGTTATAAAATAGACAGTTGATACTCATAACCATTAGAAAATTAAAATTTTAGAAAGACCATTTTAATGGATGTTGACAACTTAAAAAATCGAAAATAAAGGTTGAGAAACTCTAATATATAGTTACTTTTTTTTTCAATACCATAAAAATGCGAATGTTTTTATTTAAATTTAAGCTTTAATAGAAGATTTAAATTCAATGGAATCAATGTTTTATTAATTATATATACTTAAACTTATATTATACCAGGATAGTAAATTTTTGTTCAATTATCTTTCCTAAGCTTCATTAAATCTTATGCCTACCAAAATCATATTATAACCATGGCCAAGATCTATGAGCCACTACAAGAAAATAGAACAATTAGCAACGTTTTAAAAACGTCACAGAAAACGTTGCGAAATGTGATGTAAGCAAAAAGTTTCTGCGACATTTTTATAAAACGTCACTGAAGAAATGTTATCAGTAACTTAATTTGTTGTTAGTAGCAGTTACTAGCTTATTAGTTGTTGGTATTTGGGCTTTT
>JANTNU010000001.1:7010480-7020816 GCA_024752395.1 Erythroxylum havanense
AACCCATTTTGTTATTTGTGTCTTCTACCCTAAGAAAAACCATAAGCTAGTCATTGTATTCAGTGAAGCACGTAAATCCTTTAGAGTTAGGGATTTATGAAAGAAAGTTAATGAGTTATTATCATCTGCATGGAAATGGCATTTAAGTGTATATTCATAAATATTGTATAGTTGGGAGGAAAAATTTGGTTATAGTTTTAAATTTAGTTTTTGAAAGATTATTAGTGATTAGGTGATGTAAAAGTGAAGTTGGAGTTGAAATAGCAATAACTTGATTTGAAACTTCGGTACCAATCTATATAGATTTGTCAAAATGGCCTTTATGAAAGTTATAAATCTTCCTTTTGTCTTTTGAACAATGTATAGTATGAAAACTTGGACATCTGAGCTGAAAGTCAAGGTCTTTGTAAGGGAAGATATTCAAAAACGAAGTTGTTTCTCCTATCTTTTACTTCTTCTGTGATGACGTTATCTTCTTCTGTGTTTTGTCCCTTCTTAGTTTTGCTTCTTCTGTGATGACGTCATCTTCTTCTATGTTACTGTTCATAAACTTCTTCTGTGTTACTGTTCATAAATTTCTTCTGTGTTACTATTCATAAACTTCTTTTGTGTTTTGTTCCTTCTGAGTTTCGCTTCTTCTGAATTTTGCTCCTTATGTGTTTTGTTCCTTCTGAGTTTCACTTCTTTTGAGTTTTCTTCCTTCTGTGTTTTGTTCCTTTTGAGTTTCGCTACTTCTGAGTTTTCTTCCTTCTGTGTTTTCTTCTTTCTGTGTTTCGCTCCTTCTATGTTTTGTTTCTTCTGAGTTTCGCTTCTTTTGAGTTTTCTTCCTTCTGTGTTTTGCTCCTTCTGTGTTTTGTTCCTTCTAAGTTTCACTTCTTCTGAGTTTTCTTCCTTTTGTATTTTGTTCCTTATGTGTTTTGTTTCTTTTGAGTTTCGCTTCTTCTGAGTTTCCTTCTTTTTGTGTTTTGTTCCTTCTGTGTTTTATTCCTTCTGAGTTTCGCTTCTTCTGAGTTTTCTTCTTTCTGTGTTTTGTTCCTTCTGTGTTTCGCTCCTTTTGTCTTTTGCTGACACGTCTTCTTTTATGTTTTGCTGATGCGTCTTCTTCTGTGTTTTGTTGACGTGTCTTCTTCTGTGTTTTACTTCTTCTGAGTTTTACTTCTTGTCTTTTTACTTCTTCTGTGTTTTGGTTCTTCTGAGTTTTGGTTCTTCTGTCTTTTTTTTCTCCTGGCCATAACTTCTTCTCTTGACAACCAAATGAATTGATTCTTAAACCATGGTACTCGTAACACATTTCCCTATATCTCTACCTAGAAATCTTAGCCATCTGAAATGAATTGAGAAAGATTGAGTGAAAAAAGTGAAACGGGTATAGTGAGCGTGCTCTTAATTTTTTTATTATTATATAAAACTTGCTCAATGGTGGGAATGATACCATTGATATAGTAAGATACGATCTGTAAAGTTGCAGTATTGAGATTTTTATTATTATATAAAACTTGCTCAATGGTGGGTGGAAAGCAGATTGAGATTGCTCAAATAATATAGTATAAGGATTATAAGTTCCTTCATTCATAGGTTGGTTTAGTTAAGGAGAACCTTGATGTTTGTTAACTAGTTCTAAGTTTGAAGGCAAAAGATTATTGGCAGCATTATCTAGCCCCATCAATTCATAGTAATCATTGTTAATGAACATCTTCTTTGTAGGTCTCCATGCCTTGCCAATATGATGAGCTAGAGGCAGCCATTAGTGATAAACGAGCACTTCTTGATATAGCTTATCATATTCATTTAGTCATATCAAAGGAGCTATATCTAAAAACTCTTTCTTTATATCAACCATAACACAAATTTTTGCATAACATACCCTTTTCATCAAAGTAATAGATTTGTCCATAGCAACTAATGTCCTTATATAGCTAGCCAGATGACTAAGTCTAATAGTTGTCTAATACTTTAAAAGAATATTATCCAAATTAAACAAAAAAGGATTCTACATACATTTGATATCTTAGAGCCAAATTCTTGATCGCCTAAGTTATAGAAATAATGGAATGTTATTGAAATGCTAAGGTGCATGATCAAGTATCTTTTGTGCACTAGAAGTAGAACATAATTTGAAGATAAATAAGCCATCATCCATAAGGAGCACATCCTTAAACCCTGAGCTATCCCATTGTTTACAAGCCCAAGCTTTAAAGGGTGGAAAAGCTTACCTTTTATCAAGAAGCAATAATTGAAATTAAACAAATAGAATTTTTATTAAATTTTAAATCAAAAATAAGTAAAAATCTAAAATTAATACAAATAGGCTCTTACTCATCATTCTTTTGTTTTCTGAAACATTAAAGTAATTTACTTAACTAATGTTGCTTTGATGGTTGACCATGCAAAGGGCTTAGGCCTAGTACTCCTTTTGATGATTCCTTTCAATATTTTAATTTTCAAAAATCAAACCATAACATTAATCATAAAATCACAAAATTGATAATAAAATTTCACTCCCACAATCATAATTAATAAAAATTTTAAATTTAGTAAATGAATATAAGTTTATAATTATGATAAAATCCAAACAATATAATTTAAATATAAACATTTTCTAATTTACAATAACTACAAGTGTATTAAATTGTTTGTTTTTTACAAATATTAAGTAAAGTTGAATTTTTCTTTATTTTTATGTAATTTAAACTCAAGCTTTGTTTTAAAATTTAAACCTATATATAAGCAATATAGGATTTGATGCGCTTCCTATGTGAGATGTTGAATAATATTGTAGTATTTGTGTTGTGTGCTTATTTTTTAACATTTGGGCTTTCAATTATTGTTTCTTAGTAAGACTTATATAAATTGATCATGTCTATTTGGTTCAACGAGCTAAATTTAAAAACATATTAAAATGCCTATTAAAACATCATGCAACCTACAATTATCAATGTTGGATGCTTGAAGGATTGGCAAAGATGAATGTGTCCCTGGCACGATTGTGCTGAGACGTGTTTCCAAGAGCAAGTTTTTTCAAGTTTTGAGGATTTGGACCTAATTTTAGAATCAAACAAAGTGGGAAAAAACTAGACACAACTCTAGAACCCTTAAGCACTACAAAAGAACATGAAAAACACTAAAAAGAGGCAACAACCATTACATCAAAGCATATCAAAAGAGAAGGATCAAAGAAAGCTTCAAAGATATTCCAACATTCTAGATCAAGACTCCAATCATTTTTATTCTTTTTCCATTATTTCTTTCATTATCTTAAATGTGTATTTGGATCTCTATAATGTATGACATATTTTTGGATTTCTAGATTCATATTTAGGAAATATTCTAGAATTATTTTTTGAACCTTATTTCTTGTTAAATGTAATACATTGATAAATGTTTGTGATAATTGTCATGCATATACTTGATAATAAATTTAGAGAGTGGATCAAGTCATTAGTGTTAAGGTAATGAGATTTGGTAACTTAATAGATCTGCAGTTATCAGATTAGCTAGCCAAATGACTAAGCACCTATTTGGTTCAGCTTTTAGAGACTCTAAAAGCACTTTTTTTTTACCGCAAAAGTTATTTTAAGAAAAAATAGGTATTTGGCTATAAACTTCAAAAGCACTTTTAAAGTAGAAATAACTTTTTCAAAAGTTAAAATACAGTTTTTTTCAAAAGCTAAAATTTGGAGCTTTTAAAAAAAGCCCCAAATTTTAGCTTTTTCGGGTAGAATTTTTTCGATCACTTCCGTATAAAACATAAAGTTATCGTCCCTTTTTTTTCCGTGGTTTTCATTCTTCTGTTTATACCGCAAAACACCATCTTCTCTCAAGACCCTCACAGACCAAAATCGCAGGTTAGTTATTGATTATTTTTCTCCTCGACGTTGAACGTGATTCAACGTCTGCATCTGACGCAGACCACCAACAATGCAGACAAGGTTTGCGTTTAACACATATACTTCCATGGAATGAATCCAGAAATTACCTTTTTAAAGCTTCACAGAGCTCTGCAAATCCCACGCAGTAGTGGATTGAAGTTTATGCTCCAAACTAATCTCCAAAGGATAAAATTTGCAGTCCGAAACTAACATCAATCGTGCTTAAAGAAGAGGAAAGAAACGGAAAGGGAGAAGCTTTTAAGCAAGAGGGTGTCAATTATTCGGGAAATTATGCAAAAATTTTGACTTTTGCACACTTGGGTTCGTCAGGGAAATACTTTATTGATGGAAACCGTCGAACAAATCTATCAAGAAATTTCAAGAACACTTTAAGCCACATAAATCCCACATACATAAGCCAGATTTCAATTTTAGCATCTGAGTTTGTTCCGACCAACGCTTTCGAAATATTGAGTAGAACCGGATATTGCACGTTTGATTAACTGGGTTGGTGAAGGAGAAAGCAAGAAACGAAAAGGGTGGAATGTTTTTGCTATGAAAACTCAAGAAAACTAGAGAGGAAGCCTTGGGAGAGCAGACAAGATGACATAATCAAAAAAACAATAAATAAATAAGAAATAGAGCCCACATAAAAGTAAAGGATAATCATTCACAATCTGACGGTGATTTCTATTGTCTATGCAGTGAGGTCAATACAAATATAATATATTTATTTTAATATTTATTTTAATATTTATTTTATTTCATACAAGATAGTTATCTAAAATTTCCTATAAAATGGTTGTCCAAAAAATAGATAACTGTAAATATAATATATTGTACTTTGCATATTGTTTAGTATACTTTAAATATTATTTAGCATAAATAATTTATTATATAATAAAATATAGATAAAATTAATAAAAATGCTTTTTATTTTTATGTTACCAAATAGTCTACTATATAAAGCTCTTTTTAAAAAGCTGTTTTTTTAATTGACAACCAAATAGTCAATTAACTTCTCAAAAAAGCTCTACTAAAAAAAGCTCTACCGACAAAAGCTCTATTGATATAAGCTCATCCAAACAGGCACTAAGTCTAATAGTTTCCCAACATTCTAAAAGAATATTATGCAAATTAACCAAAAAAAAAGATCCTACTTACATTTGATATCTTGGAGCCAAATTCCAAATCACCAAAGTTATAGAAATAATGGAATATTATTGAAATGCTAAGGTGCATGATCAAGTATCTTTTGTGCACTAGAAGTAGAAAATAATTTGAAGATCAATAAGTCATCATCTATGAGGAGCACATCCTTTAACCCTGAGCTATCCCATTGTTCATATGCCCAAGCTTTTAAGGGTGAAAAAGTTGACCTTCTATCAAAAAGCAATAATTGAAATCAAACAAACAGTTTTTTTTTTATCTAAATTTGAAGTCAAAACTAAAAAATAAAATCTTAAATTAAAACAATTGGGCTCTAACTTATCGTTGTTTTGAAACATTAAAGTATTAGGTTGTATTACTCCTTTCGGTGATTCCTTTCAATATATTTAAATTTTAAAAAACCAAACCATAACATTAATCAAAAAATCACACAATTGATAATAAAATTTAACTCTCACAATCATAATTAATAACAAATTTAAATTTAGTAAATGAATATAAGTCTATAATTATGATAAAATCTAAACAATATAATTTGAATATATACATTTTTCTAATTTAGAGTAACTACAAGTGTAATTAAATTGCTTGTTATTTACAAGCATTGAGTAAGGTTGAATTTTTATTTTTTATGTAATTCAAACCCGAGCTTTGTTTTAAATTTTAAACCCAAATATTAGCACCCGGTCGTTGAACCAAATGGACATGGTCAATTTTACCAAGACTCAAAGCCCGAATGTTAAAAAAATAAGTCCACAACACAAATACTGCAATATTATTCAACATCTCACATGGGAAGCCCGTCAAATCTTATATTAAAAAGAAATGTAAAGATTAAATGTTTTATATACCTATAACAGCAACTAATCAACTCATTAACTATTTTAAATATGAACTGAGATTGTTATTAAGCTAAATAATATTTCTAAACCAATAGTAAGATTTTAAATATATAATCTTGAAATGACGCTAATCTAAATTTGAATGATTATTTTATTGATATAACGTGAACCTAACCTACATTGTTATCCTCATCATTACTTATACAGAGGAAGTAGTTAGCAGGTGAAAATCCCGTCTATCAAGTTCTTGACCAAACAATCTTTAGTTAACAAGCGGAAGAATCGAATCGAATTGAATTTCCAGTTTCCTCTCTGCAAATAAACAACCTACGCTGAAACAGCTCTTCGTTTAACCGTGTCATTCCGAGTAGTGTCCTACCGAGTTGGAAAGGACAGGACAAGACAGGATTCAAAAATTACATGAATCATAGAGAAAGTGAGGGAGATTAAAACACAAGTAAACAAAGAATTATTAAATTATAAATTACTGTGGATAAAACGCCTGTGGAATATACACGTGTAAAGAAAGGAGCTATGTCTGATATCCGACTGACGATTCAATCATCAATGCCTTCAGTGGCCTTTACAAAACGGCCCTTTACTCGTTTCCTAGTATCAGCTCTTGCTTTCCTCGACTCGTATCGTATGTGCTTATCGTATCTGTTCACAAAATAGGTTCACCGGTTTAGAATTAGTTTTATTAATTTGTTAAGCCAGAGCTTAGAAATTGTAAGAAAACATGGCAAACCTCCGAGTTTTCTTCTTGTCCTTGTATCGCCGCATGGCGTTGCCTCTGTTCTGTGCATGAATCTCCATATCGACCTTGTTTGCTGCTGGTATTTTCAAGCTTAGACTTCTCAATAGAAGGCCCTGCTCCATGAATTGCATATCTTCAGAACCTCTCAGTTTATTGCTCTCAGAAGATCCTGGATCTTGGTTACTATAGTTATTCTGTCATTTCAGGAAAAACTAAAGGTAAGACAACAGAATCAATATGCAACACACTTGACAGACTGGAATAAACGAATCATCTGTTATGTTGCCCAGATCAGTGTTAATGCATGACAGGATATTCATATTATATGATATGTATGGAACAGTCCATTTTGAAACTAATCATCTGTTAATTTAGAAACCTCTAAACTAACAGAAGCCTCTATCAACTTGGCATCTCAGAAGACACTTTACACCACTCCGTATTGAGAATAAAAGTGCACTGGCAATTTTGTGACAGCAAGAGTATCTTCTTCAACCAATCACCAACATAATGCAGGATTGCAGAGGTGAACATCTATATGACAAGATGCAGGAATGTCTCCTTCTAAGTGATTTTGGGGGAAATGAAGTGTCTAAATGATAGAAGACAAAAGAAGGATTTACATTGTATTCATCAGATGTCATAGAACAATTGATCCGGTACATGTCTCCCAAAATTTTTGAGTTTGAAAGTGACGATTCTCTGACAAGCTCATCGATGTTCTTGATAATAAATCCTGCATTTCCTGGACCATATGCAATTTCTAATTGGGTAGATTCATCAGGATGCCTTGACTGTCCTAAATTAAAATCCCAAATCTGCAACAAATGGACAAATTCATGGTTTATTGACAGACTTGTTATCCCTCTTACAAGTATTGCCAGGAAACTAAAATACTTTTATCAATTATTAGCAGAGAGAAATGCAGGAGCCACAAAAGCAAATAAAAGCAAAACAGAAAGATAAAAGCAGGAAGCAGAGAAAGATTACAATTTGAGATAAAAGTGAAAAAAGATTTGAAAGATCTTCAAGTTGAAGATTTTTCAAAAATAAACCTAAAATCTGATGTACTTTAACCTAATAAAAGGAAAAGGATGCTTAAGAGAACTACAAATGAAACCGAGCAGGTGACTATAAGCCATTGAAATAGAAAAATACTGATTCATGATCATAAATACCAAAGAACTGAAGGTTAACAAGCACAAGAAATTCAGATATTCCCTTTTCAGAAATTAACTAGGCTACCCCAAATAACATATTTGCTTGCTTCTCAATTGTTCACTTAACAAAGACAGTCAGAATAACTAAGTCTAATTCATGAAGCAAGAAGTTAGCTATGACAGATAAATTTATATCCAAATCCTCAAATTACCCAGACAAACCTAGATGAAAAAGAGATGGGACGATGAATATCAAGCAAAAACACCCACATTAATCCAAACCAAGCAGCACATGCCCTCTCATCCTGTAGATCTCGCACAAAATATTAAAGAATCAGGAAATTAGTACTCTTAACCATTCCAACGTTATGCACCATTGAGCATATATGAACTTGAATTCAAGAGTAAAACATCGACAGCTAACGGCAACCTTTCACATGATAATTATCTGTCATAAACTAAGGTGAAAGGTTGCATAATTTAATTGTCTAGGAGCTCCTAAAAGCTACCTACCTGAGTTCCCCGAGAATTTGCACCACCACTCCACATCGTGTCCTCGCCGGTGACCCGATCAACTGGCTTTGGATCCGCTGGCGATGGCAACGTAAGCACAGACGTGAACAACCCTGGTTGATGCAGAGGCTGCTGCTTAGTGTTAGCTCCGCAGTTAGCACCATCTCCGGCCACCACACCGCCGCCGTTACCATTTTCAAAATCTACTGTCTCCATACTTCCACAAAAATTACTGTTCCTATTCGGTGTTTTTGGATCCAGATTCTCCCCCGCCACCATACCTCTCTTGAACAACTCCACCAACTGTTTGTGTATCACCTGTTTGTACTTCCCACATTTGGGACTCTGATGTCTCTTAGACCCTGATAATACCTCTCCATCGTTCACATTCCCGTAAACAGTGACGTTATCGTTCGGTACAATCAAATCCTGAAAGCTAACTTCACAACCACAGGAGTTATATCTCCACGGGTCGATTTGCATCACCAAGTCATCAACACCAACATCCCAATAGTGAATCATGTCCTCAGATTGGTTAGAATTCTTGTTATCGAAATCAAATTCCCAGAAGGAAGCGAGCTCGCGAGCTGAGGGACAACCAGAAAATCCGTCAACCGGAGTGCGATCGTGAGAGACAGAGACAGAACAACTTCCATGAGCGTCCCAATCACACTCTTGGCAGAGGACTAAATTATCAGTCAAGCAACGAACCGAAACCGGCTCCGAATAGCAGTTGTCACAGATCTGTGAACGTAGATGTTTCCGGGAGAGAAGGTTTGCAGAGTGGACGTGTTGGTCGCAGAAAAGACACAGCTTTGCGGAGTCTGCTCTGCAGTAAAGCACCGCAATCTGGTCATTGCAGAAATCACAGGGCAAGCTTTCCTTTCTCTCTGTCTCAGGGCTTACCATGTTTATGAAGCTTAAAGGAGCAGACCCACTTGGATAAAATGGATCAAAAGCCGAATGGGGAAAGGGAATCCAAGCAAGAGTAGGGCAATAGAAATGGCGAAGAGAGGCTTTTACAGTGAGAGTAAATGAATAGGCAATAGAAATGGCGAAGAGAAGCTTTCACAGTGAGAGTAAATGAAGGACACACTGTTTAACGTTTTAGAGTAAATAATGGAGTGGGAAGAGAGGATAAAACCAAAAAGAGAAAAAGCACATAAGAAACGTGGAGATAGAGACAGGTTTGAATCGGTAGATCGGCTATGGAACTTGCAGGGAAAGTCCCGAGCAAAAGAAATATCCTCGTCTGTCAGTATTACTACTTAAATCGACAGTCCCCGTTGGATTAAAGGAAATGGATGGTGGTGATGTAGATTTAGGTCCACTAAAACCCAATTATTGCGGAGCAGCAGTTGAAGTAAGCGATTAATATCGGAAAGGAAAAAGGGTGACACATCACTTCTTGTTGCAAGCATTTCAATCGATCCAGGATGGTTATGGTTAGCCTTCCTTTTATAGCTAACTAAAGGATAAAAGAAGCTTTAGGCCAGACTTAATTGAACCATACTATTTTATGTCATCTTACTTCGAAACTATGGTCCCAGACTTCTACTCAAGCACACTTGGTTGAATCACTATCCAAAGACAGTCTCTTATGATCTTGTCAATAGTCTTGATGATATTTATAAGGAGGAAAACATAAGGTGACCAATATATATGCAAACTATTTAGCATTGAATTTATTAATTGAACTCTTCTTCCTAATATAAGGGAATTATATTAATTATTGGTTTGAAATCCAAAAAAGTTGTTTTATTAATAGAAATAAGAATGCTAAGATAGATGAGTGGAGGTTTTAAAAGCAATTAGTCAAATTTGTGAGCTATCTAGCTGATTGTTCAGTACTCTCTGATAATATCGGTTAACACTTATTCTTGTTACAAAAGATACTTAGGGTCTGTTTGGTTGAGCTTTTATTAGTAGAGCTTTTCTGAAAAGAGCTTTTTTTTAAAAGCCAGTTGACTGTTTGGCTGTCAATTAAAAAAACAGCTTTTTTAAAAGAGCTTCATACAGTAGACT
>JANTNU010000001.1:7068483-7087163 GCA_024752395.1 Erythroxylum havanense
ACACCCATTTCAGTTTAACTAGCATAATTCTCTACACTACTGTTATGCAGTAAACATAAAGAAGCTAGGCGATGGACGTGCATTTTCTTGCGTAAATACGAAGAAGAGAAGGTGATGGACGTGTGTATGTTTCAAAGAATATAATAGTAATATTTGTTGAGCAAGAGGTCAGAAAACACAAATAGATTACATATGAAAACAAACCTGTAAATTGCCTGTGACGAGCTGCAAAGGATAGCAGAAAACACAGTTTCGTTGATTTTTATATGCAAGCAGAAGATGCAGTTTCGTTAACAGTGGAAGAGGCAACAAAAAACACTGTTTCGTTGATTTCTATATGCAAGTAGAAGATGCAGTTTCGTTAACAGTGGAAGAGGCTGAAGACGCAGGCGGAGCAAGGAAATTAGTTATATGAAAACCTGATTTAATAACATACGAAAACTTGTTTTAAAAACATAAGGAAACGTTATTTTTTGGTTTTCACAAAGTGGTTGCGGTTTTCTTGTTTTTGAAAACGAAAAACTACCAATATCTTCAACCAAACGAGTTTCAACGGAGCGTTTCTTTTATTTTAAAAACGACAACCAAAAACGCAAGAAAAAAATGAAACCAAACAGGCCCTAAGTGACTTTAATTTTACGATAATACTAGTAAAGTATTTCTTATGAATATTAGTGTGAGCTATATGACATTAGACTTTTAGGGCTTGCCTATTCTTATATGTATATTTTTAAGGTAGGTTATACGGGGTAACATCACAAGCACAGAATCGATGTCGAATAGATAGACTGTAAGTTGACATGCAACAAGCACGACAACAAAACTCAACTCAAATTGCATAGATAGATACAATAATCCTCTCATTTGTATGTTCTCTTAATTTGTCTCATGAAAGAATGAGCTAATGCTAAGATGGCAAAACATTAAAAATGGTTCGAGACAATTCTAGATTGGCATAACATAGATTAAGACCACATAGTATCAGTTGAATTCACTGGTTCTTACCCAGGGTGGTACTTCAATTATATCGTATCTATATGTTGTCTTCTTTACCTACAACATTTACATATATATACTTGTGGGAGTTATTTGTAAAGTCTAGTCTTTTCATATAAGTTTATGTTTTGGTCAACCTTTATGCATGATTTGGATGATGATATACATAATTTTTTAGTTGTTTTCTTGCACTTCATGTCATGCCATGAAGCAAGCAGGCGGCGGTTAAGACTTATCTTATTTATAGAAAAAATAAATTTCACGCCATAGGAAAACAATCGAAACAGAAGATCTATTTACTCTTTAGTTTTCGTCTCTTTATGCATTCTTCGTCTAGTCGGACCTAATTATGTACAAAACACTTAGCTAATATTAGAGCATAAATATCGTGATTATCTAAGATGAGTGACAGATACAACATTCTCTTATGGTTAGGGTATTAAAAAGCATATGTCGTGGTGGAGCCCTTTCTACTTTAATTTATTTTCACTTAATGTTGTTAATTATCAACTTTTTCGTAATCGGGTCCACCGCCAAAAAAAATAGAGCTAATTAACTCCATGAAATTTTGTTGAAGAAGTACTTGATTCTAGTTCTGCCCAGCTTAGTTGGTAGAATTTTAGACATCCCTTAAACACATGGCATACAACTAATAGTAGCAAATGATTAAACTCGAAAATGGGTACGAGAAAACTAAGTAGTCTCTTTGTGATTTCTAGTGTAATTTCTGTCCTTGGGAACCAATTAGTTGTCTCCAAATCAGATGAATATATGCCAAATCAATTCATGCACCCAGATGCACATTTGCTAGTGTTTTATTATTTTCTTATATATGTTCCATTAAAGACCAAAAACTTGTAGAATTTTTCGCACAACAAACAATTTAAAGAAGAGCAAATGATGCAGGCATGGTGGGAAGTAAGTTTTATTTTTTCCTCGAAAATGTTATTATCATTGGCTTATATGATATTTGAACATACATGATTCTTGTATGTACCATGTAGGAATGTGCATGTCTTATACTATATTTTAGGAATATGTTTAGGAAATTACCAACAAGTTAGTTTATTGACAGATCTGACATGATTCAATTCGCCAGGATGTTATAGACAAATTTGTTGGTATCCCTAAATTATTCCTGCTTCATTATTACTCGGAATAATACACAAAAAGAGAAGTAAAAGCTTGGCATGTTTTTACGAACATAACAAGAAAGCACAACTTAGGGTGTAAGAACTCACACATGGGTTTTGTTATTATCAAGCATTCCCTCAAATCTGTCTGCTTTATAACACTAGCTACCTCCCCCTTACGTCGAGCTTTTGCTTCTCTAAACTCAGCTCTCAAATACAACTAGGTTATATTGTAGGTCCTCATTTTCTTTTCTTTATACTGTTAAGGATTGTGCTTACAAAGTTTTATAAAAAAAAACTTAAGTGGTGTGCTTTTATAGAATATAAAAACTTCCATCATCCTTATCTCTCTTTTACAATCAACCACTAAAAAAATGAAAAAAAAATTTTTTAAAAAGACTCACACTCATAAACACATATTTCTATATTTTTATGTCGGAGGAAAGTAATGCATGAGAGATAGGTCTACAATACATCATTTCAAGTTGTTGAAAAAGAAAAGCATCAGAAGACAAAATTTAAGTGCACACGAAAATAGGATTTTGATGTATCTACTAAAGAGATGTTGACATCATTACTTGCATGGAAAATCAATTTAACTAAACTAAATAATCCTCCATGATTAAGCTTTGTATAAATTAATGGTCATATTCTATCAAGAAGCAAGAAACAACATGCTTCTTGATAGAATATCTTATCAAATAAAATCCTAATTATCCATATCATTTAGTCCTATCACTTTCCTGATTTATATTGTAATCCTTCATTTATAATTCATGTTTATCATGTATCTTATTCACCTGTATATTAAGGACAGTGTACTTCATAATTAACATCAATTCAAGCCTTGCACTTTATTATTTGCAAACTTTATTATGGTATCAAAGCTCACACCTTGATCCAATCAAATAGCCTTCATTACTGCCACAATAGATCAACCAAATTCCAACATCAATACACAACATAGACAACCCAAAACAAACACCACATTATCCAAAAAGTATCCAAACATTGATTTTCGTCACAACAGTGACAAAACAACAACAATCATAGATGATAGAACTTAATATCCATGTTTTTCCTTTCAATCAAATAACAAATTTCCTTATCATTATCTTATATTCAACTAATTACCTTGTCTGGAGAAATCAAGTCCATGCAATTCTAACTGCATCTAAACTCCTTGGATACATTAGTGTTTATGTTTCTACACCACAACTTAATCAAGTTCAACTTCTTCATAATTTCAAAATTTTAAAAAATTTGATTAACTTGTGTACTATTTCCTATGACCTGATCACTATGGGTAACCTTAGAGAGAATTTTATGTAGCAGTTGACTTGACAATGTTTCATTCTTCGATGAAGGTTGTACACCCTGAAGAAAGGACCAACTTCTATCACTGAGTATCTGACCTTTGTTGCCAATACTATAAATGGCCTAGCAGTAATAGGAGACCAAAAACTCAACACTAACCTTGTCCTCTTTACACTTAATGTTCTTCCTCTGTAATACAAATCTTTTGTCACAACCATTGAACATGACAAACCTCCTATATTGTTTGTTGAATTGCGTGCAAAATTGCTCCTCTATAAGCAACGTTTGTTTCTATTCACTCTTCACTTGCTCTTAAGGCAACACTTGGGCATTATAACCCTAGCTTTAATAGGCAGGCTATATAGATGATAGGCCCAAATTTTGGTTATAGGCCTCCAACACATCCAACCCAAACCTCTTGCCTAAATCAGACCATTTTTTTTAATTCGATTATCATAATCCGACCCATTATAACCCATCCTAAACCTAAGCACTTTTTCTTGACCTAAATCTATAATGTCAAATTTGTTAGAAATAGTATCACATTGCTGCTCACAATAGTTTTTACTACTTCAAATCCATAAATCACCAAAATGGATTTTATCGTTCTACCAACAATCTTACTACGACTTTTTCTTTCATAAGTATTTAGTGTAATCTAGACGCGTTTTAAATCAATTTTAGCAGTATAACTTAATGGTTACCAAACATTGGAACTATTACCCATATGGCTCTTAATTCTCAAATTGTAGAATATGTTACACCATATGAAATATCTAACCAAGTGGTTATCGATAATGATAAAACATTTCATATTTCATCAACTTATTTCTTAACTATCTCTACTTGCACTCGTCCATTTCATCTTCGTAATGTTATGATTATTCTTTATCTTAGTCCCAATTTATTATCTATTCAAAATTTGTAACTGATAACTCTTGTCTCATTGAATTTAACCCGTTTGATTATGTTATAAAAGATTTTTGCTCCAAGATGTTGCTCCTCGTAGGACCCATCCATAATAATCTTTATCTAATAAAGATTCCCAGACATATTGGAAATCATATTGCCTTCCAAGTCACTTATGCTCCACCAAATCTATGGCATCAATGCCTTAGTCATACATGTCATTCAACTTTATCTATACTAAAAAACTTACACCAAAATTCACTTCATGTGCCTTTCTACTACTCCCCAACATATAAAGGTTATTGATGTTTCGACTTTACTACTACTAAACTTTTACATCTCTCGTCATATTTGCTTTCTTAAAATTACATTTTCTTATGTCGATAAATATCTCACTTCAACTTCCACGCCTTCTTCTTCTTCTTCTTTTATCATCATTTCTTTCCCTATGCCTTTTCACCCATAAACATCACCTACTCCCTCAAATTCTCTCTCTCCCTTCTCACCAATTATCCATCATATAGTCACTCGCACACGTGGTCAAACTCGTGTCCCTCATACTTTTTCCTGGTTATATCACCTAGTCCACCACTACTACATAATTTTCCATTACTGATACCAAAACCTTTACTCAACCTAACAAATTTTCTCAATGGTGCCAAGCTATAATTGATGAATTCACTGCTCTTCATCACAACAACACTTGGACACTTGTTCCACCTCTTTCCAATGCTAATATTGTGGGTTGTAAATGAGTCTTTTATACAAATGTAATCTTAATGGGTCTATTGAGTGACATAAGGCTTGTCTTGTTACAAAAGGATATCACCAAACTCCAAGACTTGATTATACTACTACCTTTAGTTTACTTGTCAAACCCATTACAATTCAAATTATTCTGGCTCTAAACCTCTCTAATAATTGGCCTATTTATCATCATCTCGATGTCAACAATGCTTTTCACCATGACTATCTTCAAGAACCAATCTATATGTTCGACTTCGAGTTTATAGATCCACATCATCCACATTATATTTTTCACCTTCATAAAGCTCTTTATGGTCTTAAAAAAACCCATGAAGCCTGGTTTTATTGCTTAAGTCAAAATCTCATTGATCTTATGTTCATTGCCTTTAAATCTAACACCTCTCTCTTTATCTATAATACCTCATCCAACATAACCTTTCTTTTGGTCTATATGGATGATACAAAATCTCATCGGTTCCTCACCCCCTTTCGTTTCATCCCTTTATTAATGATATAAACTCCACTTTCTCCATCAAAGACTTGGGGGATATTCATCATTTACTTAGCCTAAAAGCTAAATATACTCCTCACGGTCTTTTTCTCACCTGAACCTAATATGCCAAAGCTCTTCTTTTTCGTACAAAATTAAACTCAATCAATCTAAACTTGCCTAAACTCTTATCACTCCCACTCTCCCACTCTAAAAATCATAGCATTCCACTTTCAAACCCCACAGAGTATCGTAGTACTGTCAATGCTTTCCACATCTGTGTCTTAATTGTCCTAAAATTCAATTTATTATTAACAAAGTATTTCAATTTTTGAAGTGTCCTACTGATATTCACTAGATTACAGTGAAATGGATTATAAGCTACCTTCACTCCACAACATCTTATGGTATTCACTTCTTCAAATTCACCTTACTTTTGTTTCAAAAATACAGTCATGCTGACTGGGATGATTGTTTGTCCTGACGATCGTTATTTTACATCTGGTTACTGTAATTTTCTTAGATCCAATCTCATTTCTTGGAGTGCTAAAAAACAACCTATGGTTGCTTAATCTAGTACTGAAGTTGAATAAAGGAGTATTACTTTTGCCTCTACTAAACTATGTTAGATTTCATCTCTACTGGGAGAACTGGGATTATCCCACCTTATACCTATGCTATGGTGTGATAATCTTAATACTACACTCCTTACTTCAAACCTAGTGTCTCATGCCCATACTAAGCAAATTGAGATTGATATTTGTTTTATTCATGATTTTGTAGCACGTAAAGCTCTCTTCATCCGATATATTACTTCATCTACTTTGATTACTGATGTCTTGACTAAAGCCCTGCCTTCTTCAACATTTCATCAACTTCAAGATAAGCTCACACTCTCATTTGATAGTAATCTTAAATGGGGCCTAATAAATATCTTATAAGATAAAATCCTAACTATCTATATCATTTAGTCCTATCACTTGTCTGGCTTCGAATATAATCTTTCAGCTGTAATTGCTATTTACACATATCTTACAAATCAATATATTAAGGATCGTATACACTAAAATTAACATCAATTCAAGCCTTACACTATATTCAAAAACTTTATCATACTAGGTCTCATCTTCTAAGTACGTGTTTAATCAAAACTATATATTAGTTTGGATGTCTAAGGATTAGAGATATAGATTATGAACTAGCTAGTTCATGAAAGTATATTTGACCTCACATTTAGAGTTTCTTCGAAGAAAGTAACCTTACGTTTGGTTAGCATCCTCGTGGGTGAGGACGGTGGACAGAGACATAAAAGTTCTGTTCTTCGTGCTACTTGCTTGCTATCCTCAGTCATTTTTGTTCTGTCCTTAGAGGATAAGAATAAAAAATTTTGTTCCTTCTAAAACTGAGGTACAAGAATTCTTGTCCTACGAACAAGAACTAAAAATGTAAAAAATAACCTTCTAAATTACATACAAAACCTAACACGGCCCTTGCTGCAACAACAACAACAACAACAACAACAACAACAACAACAACAACAACAATAATAATAATAATAATAATAACAATAATAATAATAAATTAATTATTATTATTATTATTATTATCATAATAATAAATTAATAATAATCATAATAATAAAAAATTAATATTAATAATAATACTAAATTAATAATAATAATAAATTAATAAAAGTAATAATCATAATAATCATAATAACAATATAATAATAATAATAATAATAAATTAATAATAATAATAATAATACTAATAATACTAAATTAATAATAATCATAATAGTAATAATAATAATAAGATAATTAATTTCGTATAATAAAATTAATAATAAAAATAAAAAATAATAATAAGTACAACATTTATTATTGTAATAATAATAATAATAAGATAATTAATTTTATTTCAGTTACAAGTTGTAAGATAGTTAATTTTTAGGTTTCGTATTTCAATAAAGATGCCTAATTTCTCATTTTATTTCATCGTAATTAATAAATTATACATACACTTCATATAAATATTGATGCAATTATGAAATAATCAATGAATTATATATTTCCAATATATTATACTGTAGGGGCATTTTTGTCATTAATACTGCTCTTTGTTCTGTCCACTGCAACCAAACACATTTTAATCCTGGGGACGGGGACAATTTTCTCTGTTCTGTCCACTGCAACCAAACACATTTTAATCCTGATGACGGGGACAATTTCCTCTGTTCTGTCCACTGCAACCAAACACATTTTAATCCTGATGACGGGGACAATTTCCTCTATTCTGTCCACTGCAACCAAACACCTCATTGTCTCTAATTTTTGTTCTATTCTATCTTTAAATTTCTGTCTTGTTCCGTCTCTACATGTTGAAGACACTAACCAAACATACAGTAAAAGAGCAATGCAAGCGAGACGTGTATGATATGAGAATGATGTAATAATATTATTAACCGTAAAGAAAATATTTACATGAAGGAATAATCAATTATAAAGTATTCATTAATTGATCTGCTTTTCATTTTATTTTATTTTATTCTTACTGCTTTAAGCTTGGATTAGACGAATAAAAGATCGATATCTCTGTAGAAAACGGTCTATGGAGCTCATGATTTTGGCTTACGAGCAAAGTCTGGGCGGGTCCCGTAATGATTAAGCTAGGGTAACTCGGGCAGTTTCGGTGGGGGGATGGCGGGAAGCCATCTGAGGGGTCCACTCCTGTGGCTGATCTAGAGAGGACTGAGGAATCTCGGTGCGGTAGGGACTACAGAGAAGAAAAGGATTTTTTTAAGTTTTTGCGGAAATAGAGTTTTATGGATATAAAGTAGACGTACATATGATTGTGCCATTGAACTCTATGGGCATGAGAGGAGTACGTAAGCTTGTGACAAAGCATGACCTCAATACATCCATTTATTTTTTTGTTACTTGTATTTGTCAACTTCCAAGTGAAAATTGTCGCTAGATAGACTAGGTAATAGGTATGCTTATAGATTATTTACCATTTTAGATAACAAAATTAGGTTAAAAGTCGCAGTCTCAAAGAGCTTGATTTTGACTAGATCAGATGTCCTTATAAAATATCTATTATCAGTCCCAGGTGCTTATAAAATATTTTATCATTTGAAGTAAAAAAATAATAATAATTCAGAAGTAGCAGCCCCAAGCAGCTTAATTAATCTAGTTACAAGGTGTTATGGTGACAATGATTAAATTAAGTCAGATAAAGGGATCCTTCATAGATGGCATGAGATCTCTGCATGAGCCAAAAAACTATCAACAGGCACCAAGATATGGACTGCCCAATAAGTAATAATCAAACATTTTCAGCTTTCATGGGCATGTACTGTCGTTTGTCTAGTTAATCCTCATTATGTCATATTATGCACAGATGAAATTAGATTTATCATATGGTTATGTAATATGTTTTGGATTATCCCTAACACATACTGTTAAATGAATGATTAATGTGATAAAAAAATATAATTAAGCAGGTAGAGATAACATGTAGAGGGCAACAGCTCCTACCTTTCTTGACGTTGCAGCATGTAAGAGATAACATATGGAGCCCAAGGGACGCGGTTACTTCGCTTCCACACTCCTCAACCGTTGATCATGTCATGGTGCTGCACTATGGCAGGAGTGCCTGAAAAGTGAACCCAACAAAATAAAACCATTCACCTCATCCTCATTTCCATGTTTTATTATTCTTTTATTCCTAATATATGGGCTCCATTATTTATTTCCCCTTCATTTCTGTGAGGGGTGTAAAATGACATAACCCATAAGAATTGGATTGATGTTTAATAACAACTGTTTCTTTTAACTAACACATTGCTAATTATGAGGTTTTCCTTTTGTCACTTATTGCTCAGCTCATGATTATCTTGAATCCTGCGCCAATTTATTAGGGCAATTTGGTAATAGTCAATAAGCAACCCTGGCTCGGTAAAGCTAAGTTGGTACAGAATATTTGAACCAGAGGATCTGAAGACGTTTTAAAATACTTTTCATTTCCTTTTTCATTCAATATTTATTTTTTGAATGATAGGCCAAGATTATTATGGCCAAAAAAGAGAAGTGCCATTTCTACGCAAGTGTCAACTCATTGACTAAACCGTTTTCAGACTGAAAAAACAAAGCAGAAGATTTGAGATCCAAGTCCAGCTAATTATTGTTTCGTTCGGAGTCTAGGTAGCAAAGAGAGAGAGTACAAAAAGGACAAAAGTGATATCTTTTTATGAATCTATTTCACGCCATGGCTGAAACATGAGCTAGAACTTAAGTTACCAACTATGGGGTTCTTCCTTCAACCTTGAAGCATAATACATGGCTAAAAGAGACCATGGAGAAATGTGGCCTAGCTGTGAAGCGGATTAAAGGGTTCGTACCAACGTCTTTCTTAGCTTTTTAAAAGAGGCCGCCTAGCATATTTCGAGCTTGAAATTAAAAACATTCAACTGGGCCCAAAGATGAGTAAATCGTTCAAGTCAACTTATGTGATGATTCTTAACCAACCAACCAGTGACCAGGTAGAGACTTCAGAACCCTCTCCCAAGTTAATGCAAAAGCACCAGGATGCTCTGACCTTGATTTGCTCTTAGCATTTACGCCGATCATCATACTTGCAATTCAATTGGAAAGCCTCGTATTACTTACTGGTTCTTTTGGTAATGAAAGAATAAGGCCCTCTTCGATGCTTAATTTACTTTGCCATCCTCATCTCGTTTTTTTTATTTTGTCTTATATAGGTATTCTCTGTAACTCAGAAACGTGGCACAATCGAGTGATTCTTACTGGACCCGAATCTTGTCAGGGGAGTCACATCGATTAGCGCAAACCTCCCACAAGGTGGATCAAGCTCAATACTGATGGAGCCTCCAAACGATCCTCGTCTATCGTCACAACAAGGGGACCTTCTACGTGATAGTGCAAGACACTGGCTAAGTAGCTTCTGGCAAAACATTGGTTAGTGCTCTTCTATGGTCACAAAATTCTGGGGCGTTTATTAGGCTGACACTGGTGTAAAATTTGAGCCACCGTCAGATTGAACTTGAAATCGATTCTAAAGCGGTGTCCGATATCTTCTCATTTTTCGACTGACAATCTAGGACTCTTAATCCCCTTGTCTAGAACATTCATGAGCTGCTCATAAAAAATTGAACTATTATTTATCGACATATTTATTAAGAGAACAACAGATGCATTAATTGACTAACTAACTATACCAGTTATTTTGATATAAGTGTTACATATTTTACTATTTCACTTATTAGGTGTCACCTTATCCTGTTAGAGGATTTGTTAAGAATTTATTTTCCTAGACTAGTCGTGTAATTATATTGTTCGTCTTCTTTTATATAAAAAAAAAGGAGCTGAATTGTCCGTGACTTGAATGAGGAATCTGAGTTCTGCCTTTCATTAGCTACTGAATCTGACAAGATGTGAGCTCAGGCGTCGAAGCTGCTTGTGCATAATGTACCAGGTCGTCCTTTTGCGTAGAAAATACGTGCAGAAGACTAGATAGAGGAAGAATTGGGAGATAAGAAAAACTAGAGTATGTAGGAAAGGAACACCTCTTCTTTTGGGACAAATTTCATGTTGCAGTCAATCAAAAATTACCGAGGACGTTCATTAAACATAACCATCAGGAACAGTTTCAGGATACAACCAAGCATCTTCTATCCAAAACAGGAGTTACGATTCAATACATAAACAACAACTGTAAGCATCAAGCAACACAATTGACGGTTCATAAGTAATTCTAGTCATGAGTGCCAGAGCCAAATGACAGTAAGTGTATTTACAGACTTTGAATGGCAAAAGCAAGAAATTGAAACTTGATGCAAGAACTGAACTACTACTGACTATATCACAAAATTTTAGTTAGAAAAGAGGTCAAACCCATCTCAGACATGAGTTTAATTTACCTATAACAATTCAAGTAAGACGGGGCTTGAGCCATGGGCTACTGTAAATAAGGATGGACCAGAAACTCACGAGAACCCTTTTCGAAGCTTCTGAATAGCAGAGTATAGCTTCCGCCGCGAACCAACGGCGTTGATTCCCATGTCCTTGAGATCTTCTAAGGTAAGCAACGGTAACACCTCGTCATCAACTTCGTGAATCTCAAAAACGGGTGCGTACCGACTCAACCCCAATTCAATTAGCCAAGTCCTAACACCGTCACTTGTGCTGCATTTCCGGTCACGGGACTCCATTTCATTTTCTCTACTCTCTCTGACCCGACTCGAACCCGCTATCCTTTGTCCGTTCCAATAATCGACCGAATGAACCGGACTTGGGTCCTTTGACGGACTATCCGAATCCCTAAAACCTTCTTCCCCATCTTCTCTACTGTCTCCTCCTCCTTCATCAACCTTCAATATCCAATTCGATCTCACTCGCTTAGTCGTTCCTCTCTTCGCCTTTTTCCTGTGGCCGAACTCCAAATTCACTTCGCCGTTCTGGTTACCGCCGTCGTGTTCCTGGACATTGGCGCTATCATTTCCGTTAACTAGATTGATTAAAGAACGGGCCTTCACGGCCTTCGAGGGGTCTCTCGGGAGGCGCCAAGGGTGTTTGGTGCGGCGTGGGTGAGAATCGTACGAAAGAGTCACCGGTTGGTCACCAATTTCTCCGAGACGGACGCTAGGCCTTCTTTGCCGTTTTGGCGCTGTAGGTGGTGCCACGGCGTTCTCTGTTTGTACGGAAATTGCCGTTGTGGTGGTTGCGGATATGTCGTTGTTGATGGTGTTATTGGCGGCGGTGGCGGCCAGTGTAGGGACGGTTTCTATTGCGATTGTGGTAGGGGTTTCCGGTGGATGTAGGTCGGCGGCCATTATACTGAGTTGAGTAGAGTGGGTAGAGTTTGCGCAGGATAAGGGTTAGGACATGGTGATCCGGTGATCGTGGAATGTGACGTATATACAGCTTGAGCCGTTGGATGAGCTTCTGTCATCGAACGGTGAGGAAAGCATTTGAGCCATGGGCTATTGTAAATAGAGATGGACCCAAAGACATTTGGGTCGAGAACTCATTTGAAGTTCAATCGACATTTCTTGCTTAGGTGATTTCACTAACCAGCATACTAGCGATGTTCAGAGACTATCATTACCACCTAAAACAAAATCTTATAAGAATATATAGAAATTCAATTTGTGATTAAGAAGATAATTTAGAAATTTTATTATGAAGTATTTTGGAGGCTAAATATGGACTGAGGAAACCAAGCAATTTGAGAAAAATATTGATGGGAAACACGTTGGTACGAGAAAATAGCAAAAGAACAAAGTTGCAATGGACGTTTGTAAGAGATAAGTTATCGTGGGTGTGTACACAAACGGTGCGTCCAAAAGAAAAGTTAATACATGAGCTTGAGGGAGGCCTTCTGGAGATCAGATCCTCTGACTCAGGTACGTTGTACCTAACCTGAGCCATCTATTTAATACATGAGTTTGAGGGAGGCCTTCTGAAGATCAGATCTTTTGGCCCAGGTATTCTGTACCTAGCCTGTGTCAAAAGATCTGAGTCATCCACCGCGGCAAAAAAAAATACTTTAAGCAGCGATATATTTATAACAGTTTTAAAATGTGTTGTTAAAAATTAATATAAGTTAACAAATTTTAAAATATTGTCTTCGATAATATTAAAAGGCAACAATATATTAATTTTTTGCTACATATAAGAAAAGATAACAAAATTAAAAAAATTACAATAAAATTTTATATATGCAACACTTAAAATTGTTATTATAATTATAGTCATCTATTTGCTAAAGAGTATTTACTAATGTTACATATTTATTTATGTAGTTACTTAATATTGTATATCTAAAATATAAAATGTGTCTGTTTATTAATGAGTATTTAGAATATGTTTAAGAAAATTAAAATACTTGTCAATTTATTTAATAAAGTTAAAACACATGATACAATGACTCTAAAATACACAAAATTACTATAATATATACATATAATCCTAAATTAACTATGTATTTTTTTAAAAAGTATTTTTTTTTGAATTAATAAGAGTTGGAGTATAACATTTGGAGATATAAATCTCTCCTACCACAGAAATAACAAATCAACCTCAGATATTACTGTTGCTACCTTATATAATAAACAATGTTTTTTAAAATAAAAAAGCTGGATTGATAATAAACATGAAAAGACCAAAATTAGGAAAGAATAACTCTCCTACATCAAATAAGCCAAGAAAATGACAACATTGTAAGCACATTACGACGACAACATTGCATTGGAAGAGGGCCTCCATCTTGAACGAAAACGTTGTAAGTGGGAAGGTCTACAAAGGCGATTAACAATGTGATCATCTACTCACTATTTCCTGACTTACTCAATTAGGGTTTAGAAATCACAGAGGTGATTAACAAGGCGATGGCGATGGATGATGCGTTTCATCAAGGGGAAGTCGCTGGAGTAAAGAACTACCCTAACCACTAGATGCGTCTTCATAAGTCCTCCTGGGAAGATCAAGAGACCGATAAAGTTTTTAGATGTGTCGATTTATTTTTTGTTTCTCAAGTAATAACACTCTTGCCCTATTTTATATTCATATTTTCACTTATCTTTTATTAAATTTCGAATGAATTATAGGATGGTTTTACCTTCAAGTCCAAGTCCAAGTTCCTGTTGAATATTGTCGCAAAGAAAGTTAGAAATTGAAACTTGCAAAGTCAGAAATTAAACTTTCTCAAATTCATAAATTAAAGCTAGCTTTCGGTAATTCTTGACTCAACAATAGAGGCCTGTTTTTCGTGGATTTCGGTGGTGTAGCTGGAGGCTTTCACACCCATTAAATTCTCTATAAAAGAGAAGCAAATGAAGGAGGAGAAGAGAGCACAAGGAGAGCATAATTTCTGGTGTAAGAGGAGAGAAGAAAAGCAGAAATTTTCTGCAGAAGAAGAGAGCAGAATCTCTAGTGTGAGGGAGAGCAAAATAAGAGAGAGAAATGAGAAAGTAGTTCTGGAGGGAGAGATAAAAAAAATTATTTATTTATTTTTTTTGTTTTCTCTTTTCTAGTAGAAGTGTGTGAGCTTGAGTTAATTTGGGTCTTTAGGAAATTGAGTGATATACACTATTGTATGCTCTCATTGATTATAATGAAATACTCATTTGTCTCTAAACTGGACGTAGGCATTGTCGAACCAGTATAAAAATCTTGGTGTTCTTATTGTTGTTTATTTTTCACTCCGAATTTATTATCGTTTCCGCACAACAAGTGGTATCAGAGCTTCAGTTTTTTCAACTGGGGTGTTGTCAGAGTGAAAATATATTGGAGCTACAATAAGGGTGAACAGTGTTGGTCAACAGTACGGGTGAATAGTGTCAGTGAATAGTATCGGTGAACAATACCAGTGAACAATGTCAGTGTTACAGTCCCCGTGAACAGTGCCAGTGCTATAGTGCTGTGAACAGTATCAGTACGTATTTGTGAACAGTAACGTGCAGATGGCTGGAGATAAAGACGAGCCTGTTAAGAGGGAGTCGTTATCGTCATCATCGACACCTACATCTAATAGACATCCAATCGCTACTACAAAGTTAGAGGTTGATAAATTTAATGGCTCTAATAATTTTGGTATGTGGCAGTGTGAAGTTATGGATATATTGTATCAACAAGAATTGGATATGGCTCTAGATGATAAACCCGAAGATATGGATGACAAGCAGTGGACGCGAATTAATCTCCATGCTTATGCCTCTATTCGATCATTCCTGGATAAGGAGCTGAAATATCCTTATATGAAGGAAACTTCTGCTAAGGAGTTATGGACGAAATTGGAAGAAAAGTATATGACTAAGAGGGCAGAAAATCGGTTCTTCTTGAAGAAGCGACTCTTCCGATTTCAGTATCGTCCAGGTATTTCTATGCATGAATACCTAAATGATTATAATAAAATACTTGCTGATTTAGCAAACCTTGATGTGAAAATTTCTGACGAGGATAAGGCACTATGTTTGTTAAATTCATTGCTTGATGATTATGATCATTTGACAACTACTTTGTTATATGGAAAATCCGAGGTGAAACTTGATGAGGTTTCTGCAGCATTGGTGAATCATGAGTGTCGTAAGAAAGAACTGAAGACTCACAATTTACAAACTGAGGCACTCACTACAAGGGGACGAACAGAGGAAAGAAAACATGAGAAGCGGGGAGAATCTCGTTCAAAGTCACGAGGGAAGTTTCCTGCTAAAGATGAACGTGCCTTTTGTTGTCAAAAGGGTCATTGGAAGAAAGACTGCCCCAAATTGAAGAACAAAGAGAAGGAGAAAGTAGTTTCTGTAGCAAATGTTGCAAAATCTGGAGATGATGATTTCAAGTTTGCTTTGACTAGTTCATCTACTGATGGTCACTCAAAGGAGTGGATTTTGGATTCAGGTTGCACTTATCATATATGTCCCATTCGGGAATGGTTCTCTAGCTTCCAGGAGGTAGATGGTGGAGTTGTTTTGATAGAAATAATAATGCTTACAAAACACAAGGGATAGGCAAAATCTGTTTGAAGATGTATGATGGAACAGTCAGAGAATTGAGTGATGTTCGGTATGTACCGGATATGAAGAAAAATCTTATCTCGTTAGGAGCATTGGAATCCAAGGGTATCAAGATCACCATAAAGGGTGGAGTTCTTAAAGCTGTGTACGGGGCACTTGTGGTGGTGAAAGGTACAAGACGAAATAACTTGTATTTTTTGCAGGGGAGTATAGTTACTGGTGGAGCAGTTATCACTGAAGCTGCTATTGTAGATATCTCAGACACTACAAGATTATGGCATATGCGTCTTGGGCATGCCGATGAAAAAATATTGCAAGAATTGGTGAAGCAAGGCTTATTGAAAGGCGCAAAGGTATGTAAATTGGAATTCTGTGAACATTGTGTACCGGGTAAGCAAACTAGAGTGAAATTTGACACAGCTATTCACCACACTAAAGGCATTCTAGATTATGTTCATACTGATGTTTGGGGACCTTCCAAAAATGCATCTTGGGGAGGTAGCCATTATTTTTTCTCCTTTATTGATGACTTCTCTAGAAGAGTATGGGTGTACACCATGAAGCATAAAGATGAAGTTTTAAAGATATTCCTGAAGTGAAAAAAGATGATTGAAATGCAAACCAGTCGAAAGATCAAGACTCTCACATCAGATAATGGTGGTGAATATAAGTCAGATCCTTTTTTGGAAATCTGTCAAGATGAGGGTATTGTGAGGCATTTCACGGTTAGGGAGACACCACAACAAAATGGGGTGGCAAAGCGTATGAACCGTACTTTACTTGAGAAAGTTCGGTGTATGTTGTCTAATGCTGGTTTAGGCAAAGTGTTTTGGGCTGAGGCAATTACCTATGCAAGTCATATTATTAATCGGTTGCCTACTACTGCAAACAAGGGAAAAACACCCATGGAGGTATGGTCTGGTAAACCTTGTACTGATTACAAGTATTTACACATATTTGGTTGTCCTACTTACTATCATGTCAGAGAAAGCAAGTTGGATCCAAGAGCAAAGAGAGCTCTATTTATGGGCTTTAGCACTGGCGTGAAGGGATACCGACTTTGGTGTCTAGATGAGAAGAAATTTGTTGTAAGCAAAGAAGTGACTTTTGACGAGACTGTTATGGTTAATCAGAACAAGCATGAAGGGGAAATTGAAGCGACCAAGATCATGAATAGTTCTAAGCAGGTGGAGTTACTGAAGACCCCAGTTGATCCAGTAAGGTCTGATGTTACAGATACCACTCCTACAGTTGATTTTGATGATGGGAACGAGGATAATAAAGAGGACAAACATACCCAAGAACCACCACAGCAACAAGATTCTATTGCAATCAAAAGATCAAGAAGGGAAATACGAAAGCCTGCTCGGTTTATTGATATTGTGGCATATGCACTTCCAATTATTGAAGATGATATTCCATCCACCTACAAAGAAGCTGTCAGGAGTTCAGAAAGTATGGAGTGGAAGAAATCTATGGATGAGGAGATGAAATCTCTTCAGAAAAATAAGACTTGGAAGCTGGTTCAGTTACCAAAAGGTAAGAAAGAAATTGGTTGTAAATGGGTATATGCTAAGAAGATGGAATCTTTGGGAAAAGACGAAGTAAGATTCAAAGCCAGATTAGTAGCTAAAGGCTATGCTCAGAAGGAAGGCATTGATTATAATGAGGTATTCTCTCATGTATTAAAACATTCTTCCATTCGTATTTTGTTGACTTTAGTTGTGTAGTTTGACCTTGAGTCAGCTCAACTTGATGTCAAGACGACGTTTTTACATGGTGATTTGGAGGAAGATATTTTTATGTCTCAGTCAGAAGGATTTACAGTTGTTGGTAAAGAAAATTGGATTTGCAAATTGCAAAAATCATTGTATGGTTTGAAACAATCTCCAAGACAATGGTACAAGCGATTTGACAGATTTATGATCAAGCAGAAGTACACAAGAAGTTATTATGATCATTGTATATACTTTCGCAAGCTACAAGATGGAACCTTTATTAATTTGCTTTTTATATGTTGATGATATGCTAATAACATATAAAAGCACAGTGGAGATTGAAAGATTGAAGACTCAACTGAGTAATGAATTTGAGCTAAAGGACTTAGGAGAAGCTCGAAAGATACTAGGTATGGAAATTGAAAGAGATAGAGCAAAAGGCAAGATTGGTCTGTGTCAAAAGTAGTATTTGAAGAAGGTATTACAATGTTTTGGGATGAATGAAAATTCAAAACCTGTTAGTACACCTCTTGCTCCTCATTTCAAACTTAATGCTTCTATGTCTCTTAACACAAATGAGGAGAGTCATTACATGGCTAAAATTCCATATGTAAGTGCTGTTGGTAGTTTGATGTATGCTATGGTATGTATTAGGCCTGATATTTCACAAATTGTTAGTATTGTCAGTAGATATATGCATAATCCAGGAAAAGGGAATTGACAAGATGTGAAATGGATTCTACAGTATATTCTGGGTACTACACACCGGGACGCCCGTGGGTCGTTCCGACGCATATCCCACAGTTCGGAAGTGCTACGATCGCAAACGATCACTA
>JANTNU010000001.1:7127373-7149526 GCA_024752395.1 Erythroxylum havanense
CCTTGAGGTCTTGGGTTCGAGTCGTGGACTCACCCTTGACCAAAGAGGACAATACCTGGAGTGATGGCGGTAGAGGCTGGGCTCTACAGAATGCATTACACTTACACATGTACTTGTGTAAAAAACTAAATGACTGTGTGATTGTACAATTAATAATGTGTGTGCAATATGTGTTTTGCATAATGATGATACAAGATAAAATGTCCCTCATCTAGACATTTTCGGATCATAGAAGCTAATGCTAATTTGAAGTGTCTTGTGAGTTGACCTAGATGGTCTCATTTCATTGTTTGTTCTATTTTGAATTTTTGCATTGATTAACTAATGAATGATCATATGAATGTGATTTGATTATGTTGATTCCAAACAATGAATTTCTAATGATTGTGATGTATGAATGAGATATTGAAGTGCTCATTGAATGTGAATTAGATGGAATAAGTTTTTTCTTAACTTAAATGTTGAATGCCAGACTAAGGTCCGATGACAATGTGGATGAGAATGTGATAGTGAATATGATTGTGTGATGTTGAGCACTTTCAATTGACTGAATATATGTAATGCATTTCATTACTTTAAAGCATGAAACATAAAGGTAGTTGTGACTGTTGTAGCCACAAAAAAAGAGCCTAATAATCTGTTGGACCCCGAACGTTTCTTAAAAGTTAGAATTGGAAATAAAAAATTTTGGTGATTAATCATGAGTAAAGAACAAATGAATGAAAATTCTTGAACCAAGAAATGACAGACAAGAGTAAAATAGCAAATGAGAAATGTAGATAGATTCATATTTTGCCTTCGTGCTTTCAGTGGATAAGAGATTTCGAAATGGGAAGAATTAAAGAGAAAGTTATAAGTAGAATGAAAGAAAAAATGAAGTTGAATTTGTGTAGTAAGTTGATAAAGAATATGTATATATATATGTATGTTCTATTATTGGCATTCATGATTAATCATGGATTATAAATTTCTTTATAGATGATATTGATTTTAAATAAAGTTGAGAATGAGGAGTAAATGAAGAGAAAAGGTGATCTTAGTATGATTTGTGTTAAGGAAAGATTTTGAAACAAAATGGATGGTTGATCTGGAAAATGTTTATAGAGTATGCTTCAGTCTTTTAGCCACAACTTTTTCTCTAGTTGTCCAAATAAGATGATTTTAAATTTGGATTAAACTAGAAACATATGGCTACATTTCTTATTAAAATATTGAATTTAAATTCTGTCTTTAAGAATCTCAAAATTTGTCATGAAGTTGAGAACTGGGTGCAGTACATTGGATGAATGTAAAAATTCATATTCTGTATTTGAGGGAAAATTTGGATTAATCTAGTGCTTTAGGCAAATATGTCTTTTAGAAAGTTGTAGGTCTTTCTTTCATCTTTCCAACAGTATATAGTATGAAATTTGTGAACTTCTAGGCTGAAAGTTATGGTCCCTATAAGGGAAGATGTATCTTCTGTCTTTTCGCTTCTTCTATGTTTTGCTTCTTCTATGATGACATCATATAGTCTGTGATGACATCATATCTTCTATGTTTTGCTTCTTCTGCTTTTTACTTCTTCTATGTTTTGCTTCTTTTTTGATGATGTCATATGGTCTGTGATGACATCATATCTTCTATGTTTTGCTTCTTCTGTCTTTTCGCTTCTTTTATATTTTGTTTCTGATGCGATGACGTCATATCTTCTATGTTTTGCTTCTTCTGCTTTTTGCTTCTTTTACGTTTTGCTTCTTTTGTCTTTTCGCTTCTTTTATATTTTGCTTCTTCTGTGATGACATCATATGGTCTATGATGACATCATATCTTCTATGTTTTGTTTATTCTATGTTTTGTTTCTTCTATGATTTTCTTCTTTTATGATGACGTCATATGATCTATGATGGCGTCATATCTTTTATGTTTTGCTTCTTCTGCTTTTTGCTTCTTCTATGTTTTGCTTCTTCTGTGATGATGTCATATCTTCTATGTTTTTCTTCTTCTACTTTTTGCTTCTTCTATATTTTACTTCTTTTGTCTTTTCACTTCTTCTATGTTTTGCTTCTTCTGTGATGATGTCATATCTTCTATGTTTTGCTTCTTCTGCTTTTTGCTTCATCTATGTTTTGCTTATTCTGCCTTTTCATCTGGCCTAAAGATAGGCCCATTTTTTACCCTTTAGAAGATAGAATCTGTCTTCTAGGTCTTCATGAAAGTTGTATATCTTAAAGTCCTCTTTCGAACCATCTAAAGAACACCTTAACTTTCCATTAGTCTATTTTTTTATTTGGTTTCGTCTATACCTATCTTCTGCTCCATTTTGACCCTTCAGAAGTTAGAATCTATCTTCTAAGTCTTCAATTAAAGTTTTATATCTTGAAGTTCTCTTTCTAACAATCCAAAGAACACATAAATCCAATATCTATAGAGAAAGTTATGGCAATTTTCCCGAGACAATTTCAATATGGTTGAGGACCAAATCTTGTTCGATTCTTTCGGCCATAATTTTTTTATCCGACCTCCAAATGAAATGATTCTTGAACCCTTAGATTCCTAACACTTTTCTTTTTTACATCTCCATGAAAGTTTATAGCTTTTGGTGTTGATTTAAAAAAGATGGATTGAATCAAAGTAAGAGTATCGGTAGGAAGAGTGGGAATTGGATATTTTATTGAACATGCTTTAGTAATTTGAATATATTTGGATCTATAGGATTCCAAATGAGATGGTTCCTATCTAAAGATAAATTAGAGACATGGAGATACAAATGGTATGAAGAAGTTGAAATCTAATTTAGTCTCTAGGACTTTCAATTTTTTGATGGAAGTTGGGTATAGTGTATTGTTTCAGTCTAACAATGGTCTGAAATGTTTGGGCCCTAACTTTCAGATTTTTGAACCAAATGGATTGATTTTGGTGTCATTGGAAACTTAAGACAAGGGAGAACACTTTTTTAGAAGAAAAAGTTACGTCAGAATATTTAAGGGTGCTTTTGACAATACACTTAATTATAAAAGACATAAGGCATAAATGGAAGGGCAAATGAGACATTTCTCAAATCATTAAGGGCATAAGTGGAAGAAGAAGTGTTGTCTTGCATTTTAAGAAGAAAGAAGAAAAAAATTGAAGGGAAAAAGAGAGAGTGTCATAAAGAAGAGAGAGAAATACAAAGAGAAGAAGAGAAAGAAAGAAAGAAGGGTAAATAAGCTAGGGTTTAAATTTTCTTAGTCTTCAAAAGAGATTTTGGAGTTGTTCAAGAAAGGAAAAAAGAAGAGGAAGAGAAAAGTTTCCATTTGAGCTAAAGATCCCTTCATTTGGTGAAGAATGAAGATAAGATCATTTTAAATCTTTTGGATTTTTTGGAAGGATTTTAGTTCATGGAGTTTAGAAAATGCTTGGGTTTAAGTGTTCTAGAACCAATTTTAGTGATTGCGCTTGAGGGATTTTCAATTGAAAACCCTATTGAGTGGGATTTTTTTTTGTATAAAGGGATCAAAAGAGGCAAGAGGAACAAGAGAAGAGGCTTTTTTAGCAAGTCCATAATCAAAAAAATCAAATTGGGTACATGTTTATAATATAGTAAATAAGCCACTAATATTTTCTTTAAGTAAAAAAAGTTTAATGTTTCCAATTACATCATAAGTGTTGCATTTATTGCTATATGTTTGTTATATAATTTGTGTGATGATTTATGAAAAGTTATTTTTAAAATGATTCTTTGAAATGATACATGATTATGAAACCATACTTTTGGAAATTGTTTTTAAGGTATAACAAGCATGTGAAAAGCAAGTTTTCAAGAGAAAGTGTCATTTTGGGCATCAAGCTTACAAGATTTTGAAATCTATGTGTTATGTGAGTTTGTGGTAGTCCCTCAAGAACCGTCACGTGCACATTGACCCAAGTATAGGCTTCTCTTGCCTGCCCGCTAGTAGTATGGAGTTCCCTCAAGGACTCTCTCAATAATTAATGACTACACAAAATCATTATATTGGAAATGTGTAGTACATCATGTTTTTGGACATACTCAAACCATTTGATATGCTTATGCGCTCATGTTATATTAACAAGTTTGATGCATTCATATTTTGCAACTTGTGGATTTTGGCTGAAAGCTTAAGAAACATGTGTTTTAAGAACTATAGTGAACGTTCTCAATAGTTTTTGCTTATTTTTCCATTATAAACTGTTACCCACGAGCTATCAAGCTCACCCTTTTTTCCCCTCCATAGGTGATAGGTAAGAGATCAAGTGATCAAGAGCTTAAGGGGATTTCCACAAATTTGTTATTTTGTAATTTTGTAATAAGCCGCTGGTGTGTCTTTTGATATGTAAATAACGATTTTCGATATGTTCATATTGACTTCCTTGTTATATGGTTGAGTTGGAGTAATAAGTTTGTTTCGATGTTTGATTGTCATGGGGCACGCCACCCTTGTGGGATGATGCCTAATAAGAGTTCGTAGAAATAATCCTATGGGCTCACGCTTCATGATTTCACAAGAGTTGGGTGCCGGCAATTGTGCCCAACATGCTTAGAATGTGAAAAAGAGCGTAGAGCTCAGAAAGTGATTAAGAGCCAAAGACTCACTATGTAAAATGAGCCTGGTATCCCCAACAGATATGAGACAGTTATTAATGAGCCTCGTATCTACAATGGATACGAGATAGTAGTAGGCACTCAGTCATAACAAAGTAATAAAACGAAAAGTGAGGCTCATAAGTATTGCACATGTATAAGATATGTATGATTTGAATTGTTTGAATGATTTCTAAACGTAATAAGTGTTTGAAGGATTGAAGTGATTGTAAATGAAAATATGTGAATTATGTGATATGTGATTAAGTGAGTCATCGACGATGGTCACTCACTGAGTTTGCAAAAACTCACCTAAAATTTTGCAATATTTTTCAGCCTTAGAAGAGTTACACGTTGGGCAAGCAGGAGTAAAACATATGCATTCAAGTAAGAGATAAAGGTCAATATCGGTTCGAGCCTGCATATGTATTTCATTGTATTACATTAAAATGTGTATTCATAAATGATGTGCAATATGTATGTAAATGATTTTGAAATGTAATAACATTATGACTATAAGTATTTTATATTTGTAATGGGCCTGAGTGGAAAGTGAAATCTCGATGATTTATGTAATGGTTGAAATGTTGTAAATGCAAATGTTTATGAAATAAGGTTTTAGGGCCGAATTTGATTGTTGATTTCGATGTACGCGTATGATAAATTTGAAAAAAATGTATTGGGTTTTAAGTGTTTGAATGTTCTAGCATACCACTCTTGCAAGATTCGGACTTGGACATCACTCAGGATATCGGGTACGTGTCTTGCGAGAGTGAGGTGTTATATATAACTTCTAAAATGAAAATTTGTTCTTTGGTTAGCATGTTGACTTGGTTTTTCAAAATTAATTATTTTATCATTTCATCATTACTTGTTGAGATATTGGTTTCTAATCCTAAGGCTTCATTTTCAAGATCTTCATTGGAATATTGTTCAGAGGACTCACTATCAGAAATCATTAAGGCTTAGATTTTGTCTAAAGTTTCTTGGTCTAAGTTTAAGTTTTGAATTTTTCTATTGATTTTATAGTATCTGGCTATGTGACCTTTTTTGTTACACCTATAACATTATGGAATTCTAGAGACTATTTACTAGGGAGATTGATCGTAGATGGAATTCTAAAGACTCTTCCTAGTTTAGTAGTTGACGTTGAAACATTATCATCAAATCTTTGGCTCACAAATTTTCTAGAAAAAGATAATTTTACCTTATTATTTGGGTGTTATTTCACTTCTTAGATTTCGGTGTTTAGACTCAAGGGCGCTTGTGGACTTAGATCCATTACCCCTTCAAGTATCCATTCCTTAGGTAGGTTGATGTCTTTCCACTTTATGGATTTTGGGAAAATAAAATTGGATTTTGTTAGATCTATTTGTATGAATAGAGTTTCACCTTCCTGACTATGGATTAGGGCTTTGGATGTAAATGTAGTGTTTATGGCTTTGCAATAGATTTTGTAAATCAAAGCCACAAGGATGGATCCTATGTTCATTTTGTAATTATGGGTTTTGATTTGCAAAACTAAGATATCTTAGATGGTTTTTTTTTCCCTAAGAGAGATGGCCAAATTTGGATAAAAATTAAATGATATTAGTTCGGTGCAAAAACTAGACTATATGGAACTTAAGTGGGAATTGTTACAAAGGTCACCTTTGGGACTCGAACTTTCACCGAAGCTGATCATCAACACCCTTTGTACGGCAGTCTCACTTAGATTCATTAAACCAAGACTCAGCCTTTCCTACCCTCGAAGTGTTTACTCATACACACTCGAAGAAACAATGCTATAAAAGCAATAAGAACATAGGCAACAAGGAAACACAGAGATACGGTAAAAACTAACTTTATATACTTTCCCTCAAAAGAATACAAAGAATGCTCTCTTTGAATGAATGAGAAGAGCAACGCTCGAATGAGCTATATATAGGTATCCTAACTTGGAGTCACAGATTCCTACTAAATCTGAATTACCTAAGATCATGCTAAGATGACGTCTATCCCTATCAAATAATATCACATGAACCAATTAGACGACACCCCCGTCTAAATAGGACTCTAACTGATAAGATAGAATCTAACAAGATAATATAAAGATAGAGTTTACATTTATCTAGAACACTATCTAGAATACTAACATCCTTATCTGTGAAGATCTCCACTATCTTCAGATGTTGAGTTTCACTACAGCTCTAACTCCCAGTCATCGCCACATCATCCAAGATCTCCTCGTGATCTCTATCTGCTAATGATGCAATGTGATCTCACCAAAGCCCACTAGCACACTGACCTGATCCAATGCTTCCTACAATAATTCCATTAGTCGTGGTTTATCCATCTGAGCATAGCCAAGTCCTTAGTCCGTCAAGCCCTTAGCCTGGGTTGAGTCAATCTCCATAAGGTCCAAGACTTAAAATTCACACCAAGTCCGATCCCACTCACCCCATTTGCCTTAGTGTTTTCACCGTAGCCTATTTGCACATAAGTTCATCAATGCATGTTCATGGATAAATTCATCTTCCATAATCAAGCTCACTCATGGTGCAGTCTCATTACTCCATGACTAAGTCACAAGTCGCAATCCGAGTTAGTATAAAAATCTTGCGTATTTTACATACCTCTGACCTATCTCGTTGAAGTTAAGTGTTTATGTACCTCATCACGCTTGCATGCCTTTTCGCATCCTCACAGGTCTCATACAACTTTGTGCCTTCTCACGTACCTTCGGGTCTCACATGACTTATTTTTCTAACTCTGCAAAGTCTCGTATCCGAATCTCACGTCTCGTTGAAGATTTTTGCCAATGCACACCTAAATGTGCCCATACATATCGAATCTCGCCTACTCTCGAGATATCCACCAATACTTTCCGCATCCCTTACCTACTTTGCAAGTTCCTCGAGTTTTGCTCGCCAACTCGTAAGACTTTGCCTTGTTTCCTCGTCAACACGCCTTCCTCATACCGATTTACATGCCAAGTATTGGCCAAGGCTTGCCAACACTCACACGATCCTGCAGTCTGGACTTAGGGGTCTAATAAACCACCCCCATTAGAAGAATTCAATGCCCTTGTCAAAATAATCTGTGGGCACTCCTCCACAAGCGATTCCCTCGAAGACTCCTTAGTTATCTTTTGAAGACAGTTGCAAGTTTTCATATCGATTGGTATGTCACCCACATACCATTTTTCCAATCCATCATTGTCTTCGCTTCCACTTAGACTTACCTCCTCAAGGCTCATTGCGCCCGCCAAATACATGTTAAAAAGAGCTCGATCTGCTGAGCTTTCCCTGTCACCTTGATCCTTCACAATCTTGTCGATCATATGCTCCTTACCTGCCTTCTGTTTTGGGTTTTCTTGAGCATAGTTCAGCTCTTTTTCAATGATCATAGCCAACATATGTGCTACTAGTGTTGTAATCTCTTTCGTCCCACCAACGAATCTACAACAATTAACAAAGAAGGATTTTTCACCATGCATAACCATTATTCCTCCCATACTTAGGTACAACACCTTCTTTGTTGCTTTAAAGAAGTCAATCCCTAATATCATCTCAAAATCCTCAAGTGGTATGACCATACAATTCATTTTGGCACGCCAACTCCTTATGCTTACTGGGACTTTGTAAGCAGCTCCCATCACCACTTGTGCCTTACCCGCAAGGGTCTTAACCTTTTTCGGGGTTTTGGACATGCACCATCCTTTCCACCACCAAGGAATATGCCGCAACTGTATTTACCATTACGGTCATCTCTATCCCATTAACCTGTATTTTCACATACATCAGATCATCATAGGGATTAGGTTCTTTACTAACCGCATTCAACAACGCAATCGGATTTAGCGCCGCTTCATCCGAAGATTCTCCCTCTTCTTCGATTATCAGGGCATTTAGTTTCTCTTTTCTTGGATATTCTCTTATATAATGTGATCCACCACATAGATAATAAGCAATCTTGCCCTTTTTGAAGGACGTCTCCCCATTCTTGGAGCCATCATTTTGCTTGCTTCTCCCATTGAAGTCTCCATTCTTGGAATCCTTCTTCTTTTTCCCCTCGGTATTCTCCTGTTAAGTATGGCCTTTTCCCTTCGCAGAATTATAGGAGTTTACCTTAGTTTCCTTCATTGCTCGAAAGTCTACCAAGGCATCAGCGACCACAATTTCACCAACCATGTCCTTCACATTTTGCCCCTGCAACTCCATTTACGCCCACGGTTGTAACCCGGACAAAAAATTGAAGAGCTTGTCCTCTTCTGACATGTTTTTAATATCAAGTAGTAGAGAACTAAAAGATTTCACATAATCTCTTACCGATCCATCCTATGTTAGCTTCTTCAAGACATCCCTTGCAAGTCATGAAGTATTCATGGGAAGAAATTGATCCTTCAACTCCTTCTTCATGAGCTCCCATGTATCTACGGGAGTTCTACCAGCGTTGATCTCCGCGAAGGTCCTCATCCTCCACTAGAGCTTAGCATCTCCATTCAAGTACATAGTCGTCACATTAACCTTATCAGCATTAGATACCTTAACAACTGCAAAGTACTGCTCCATATCCTACAAGAAGTTCTCCAATTAGCGTAGCACACACCTTCGGATACCCTTGGTTCACGCACCTTCACCGAAGAAAGTTGTGGTGTTGATCCTTCACCTCGTTCGACATCTATCATTGCAACGGCCCGCCTCAGCACAGTAATCTCAAACTGGGACTCCTCTTGTGCCTTCAACAAATCCACTATCTGTTGTTGGAACTATTGGATCCTCGCCTCCAACATCTCGAAACGAGTACTATAAGAAATGACTTCTTACTCTCTCTGAGGAATAGGTCCAATAAGTGTCTCCAACCTAGACACCCGTTTTGTCAAGTTGCCTATAGTTATTTCAAACTTTGGCTCTGATACTAGTTGTTACAAATGTCACCTTCGGGACTCGAATTTTCACTCGAAGTTGATCACCAACACCATTTGTATGGCAATCTCACTTAGATCCATTAAACCAAGACTCAGCCTTTCCCACCCTTGAAGTGTTTACCTTGTACACACTCAAAGAAACAATGCTATAAAAGTAATAAGAACATAAACAACAAGGAAACACAAAGATATGGTAAAAATCAACTTTATATACTTTTCCTTAAAAGAATACAAAGAATGCTCTCTCTGAATGAATGAGAATAGCAAAGCTTGAATGAGCTATATATAGGCATCTTAAGTTGGAGTCACAGATTTTCACTAAACCTGAACTACTTAAGATTGTGCTAAGATCATGTCTGTCCCTATCAAATAATTTCACATGAACTAATTAGACAACACCCTCATTTAAATAGAACTCTAACTGATAAGATAAAATCTAACAAGATAATATAAAGATAGAGTTTACATTTATCTAAACACTATCTAGAATACTAGCATCCTTATTCGTAAAGATCTCCATTATCTTTAGATGTTGAGTTTTACTGTAATTCTAACTCCCAGTCCACATTATCGAAGATCTCCTCGCGATCTCTATCCGTTGATGATCCCACTAGCTCACTGACCTGATCCAATACTTCCCACAACAAGTACATTAGTCGTGGTCCATCCATCCGAGCATAGCCAAATCCTTAGTCCGTTAAATCCTTCACCTAGGTCGAGTCAATCTCTACAAGGTCCGAGACTTTACTAAAATTCGCACCAAGTTTGATCCCACTTGCCCCATTTGCCTTAGTGTTTTCACCATAACCTATCCGCACATAAGTCCATCAATGCACGTTCATGGATAAATCTATCTTCCATGATCAAGCTCACTTATGGTGCAGTCTCGTCGCTCTATGACTAAGTCATAAGTCACAATCCGAGTTAGTATAAAAATTTTGCGCATTTTACATACCTTTGACCTGCCTTACCGAAGTTAAGTGTTTATAATCCTTGTCGCGCTCGCATGCCTTCGCGCATCCTCGCGGGTCTCATACACCTTTGCGCCTTCTCGTGCACCCTCAGGTCTTGCATGACTTAGTTTTCTAATTTTGCGCAACCTTGCACTCGAATCTCACGTCTCGTCAAAAATTTTCGACAATGTGCGTCTATGCGTGACCACGTGTATCGAATCTCGCCTACTCTCGAGATCTCCACTGATACTTCCCGCATCCCTTGCCTACTTCGCAAGTTCTTTAGGTTTTGCTCGCCAACTCACAAAACTTTGCCTTGTTCCCTCGTCAATACGCCTTCATCGTGCCGACTTACATGCCAAGTATTGACTAAGACTCGCCAACACTCACACGATCCCGTAGTCTGGACTTAGGGGTCCAACAGGAATCTTAAAAGCCTTAAAATCTAGCATCTCTCAAAACCGCAAGAATGGAAGTGTTTAACCTTATTTTGTTAGGGGTTTCACTTTTACTTGCACTTATCCTATATGAATGTTATTAAACCTTTTTCTGTATGTTTGTTTATTAAGCTTTGGGTTAACAAATGGATAATTTCAAAGGGCTTTAACAAAAGAATATCTCATTCTTCAATTTTAATGGTATAATACTTTTTTGAAAATTTTGAATTTTGATTATTGATAGATTTGATCCTTTTACACTTTAGGAATTTCCCAATTATCTATAGATTTTTCAAAGTTTTCTATTATTTCCTAATCATTGTTCATTTGTACTAGAGGTGGATGCACTAAAGATAGATCTTGTAAAGAAATCTATTTTTAAGAATATCGACTCCTTTGGTTATAAATAGACTAAACCAACATATTTACATGTCTCTACTTGGGCTCGAAAGGGGGTTTTCTTATTGCAATTTCTTACACCTTTGTTTTTGTATTGTTGTTAATAGCTCTAAAGGGATGTTCTATGTTATTTTCCTAAGAGTACAATTCAAACCAATCAAAGAAGAGAATATGCACTCTATGGTTGTTGACAAAACCATAATATTATTCCTAATTATGTTTTGGTTGCTCTAAACAATTGTTAAAAGACAATAATCTTTTTTCTTTGTTTTCTAAGAGTAAAAGTTATCATACAAAAAAGTTTTGTTTACCGTAAAATCTTTTTCTAATACACACAACTCATTGCTTACATTTTTTGTTATTGAAGAAAATGATGGAGATGTTGAAGGAGGTCGTGGCTTACTACTTTTTGTAAATAGATTGTGGAATATTTTTGTTTTAATCTTAATAAAAATATTTTAATAATTTATTTTGACAATTGAGTTAGACGATATCATATAATACTGTGAGATTTACTATAAAATTTAAATGATATAAATTTTTGTTACATCATCGACAAATTAATGACTTTACGTTCTAATCTAATTTTAAAATGATATAATTTAGTTTAAACGTGGTTAAAAGTTGAGATTTAATAAATCACTCTTAGCAAACCTTAATGTCATTTCTACCCTTTTTACCTGGTTTGAAAAGTAACCCAAAAAAAAAATGATTTTGTATTCTACATCGTTTATTAGGCAACCAAAAAAAAAAGTATCACAGCAGCAACGTATGACCAAGTTGGTTTGGTCTATAGCTCTTAGATTTGCAGTCCACTGTCGAGCAACCAACTGCATTTGCTTTCCTCACCTACGTGGCTTCTCTTCTCTGTCAGTAGCTCAATGGGCACGCCGACAATGCACTTCTTCTCCGGAGTTCAGTGCTCATGCATATGGTGCTTCGCTTCAAGAATGTATCCAAAACGGTGACTTTATTACTGGTCGGGCTCTTCACAGCCAGATTCTAAAGAAGGGTAATTGCCTCGACTTGTTTGCTCACAACATTCTTCTGAATTTGTATGTGCAGTCTGATTTTTTGCCTCACGCAACTCAACTTTTTGATGAAATGCCTGAAAAGAATACGGTATCTTTCGTTACTTTGCTTCAGGGTTATGTGCAGTCTTTTTGGTTTCTTGAGGCTGTTGGGTTGTTTTCCAGATTGCATAAGGAAGGATACGAGCTTAGCCCTTTTGTTTTTACTACAATTTTGAAACTGCTTGTGGATATGGATCGGGCACAGTTGGGTTGTACCCTCCATGCTTGTATTTATAAGCTCGGTTATGAGTGCAATGCGTTTGTTGGGACTGCTTTAATTAATGCCTACTCTGTTTGCTCTTATGTTGGTCGGGCTAGACAAGTGTTTGATGGCATTGTCGACAAGGACTTGGTATCTTGGACTGGCATGGTAGCTTGCTACGCAGAGAATGATTGTTTTGTAGATTCATTGCAATACTTCTCGCAGTTGAGAATGGTTGGATTTAAACCTAATAACTTCACTTTGGTTAGCGTACTCAAGGCTTGCATTGGATTAGCAGATTTTGATACGGGGAAGGGGGTGCATGGATGTGCTCTTAAAACTTGTTACGAGAGGGAACATTATGTAGGTGTTGCGTTGCTTGATTTGTATGACAAGTCCGGAAATGTTGCTGATTATATACGAGTATTTGGGGAGATTCCTAAAGATGATGTAGTTTCCTGGAGTTTCATGATTGCAAGACATGCCCAGAGCAGCCAGAGCACAGAGGCTTTAGAACTGTTCTGTCAGATGAGGGAAGCTTTGGTTTCTCCAAATCAGTATACATTTGCTAGTGTTCTCCAGGCTTGTGCAAGTCTAGAGGCTCTAGATTTTGGGAAGCAAATCCATTGCCATGTACTTAAGGCTGGCTTGAACACTAATATTTTTGTCTCAAATTCTGTTATGGATGTGTATGCTAAATGTAGAATAATGGAAAACTCTATGAAAATGTTTGCAGAATTGCCCAATAGAAATGATGTGTCGTGGAACACAATAATTGTCGGATATGTACACTTAGGTTATGGTGAGAAGGCATTGAGTGTGCTCAGAAACATGCTAGAATGTGAAGTTCAGCCAACAGAAGTGACTTATTCCAGCACTCTTCGTGCTTGTGCTAGTTTAGCAGCCACAGAGACAGGAAGTCAAATTCATGCCCTGTCGGTGAAATCAATGTATGACCAAAATATTGTGGTAAGTAATGCTCTCATAGATATGTATGCCAAGTGTGGAAGCATCAAAGATGCTCGGCTTGTGTTTGATAAGCTGGTTGAACGTGATGAAGTTTCATGGAATGCTATGATCTCAGGATGCTCCATGCATGGTCTGAGTGTGGAAGCTCTAAAAATTTTTGAAATGATGCAGGAAGCAGGGTGTAAACCAAACAAGTTGACTTTTGTGGGTGTCCTGTCAGCATGTAGCAATGCCGGACTCTTGGAAAAAGGGAAGGCTTATTTTAAATCCATGATACAAGATTATGGCATACAACCATGTGCTGAGCACTACACTTGTATGGTCTGGCTTTTTGGCAGATCAGGCCATCTTGACAAGGCTGTTAAGTTGATCGAGGACATTCACGGTGAGCCAAGTGTTATGGCCTGGCGTGCATTACTTGGTGCTTGTGTCATCCATAAAAATATTGAACTTGGTAAAACCTGTTCTGAGCACATTCTCGAGATAGAACCTCAAGATGAGACGGCCCATGTACTGTTGTCAAATATTTACGCCAATGCGGGGAGATGGGGACGTGTTGCTTCTATAAGGATGAAGATGAGAAAGAATGGAGTCAGGAAAGAACCCGGCTTGAGTTGGATTGAAGACCAGGGTGTGATACGTTATTTCACTGTCGGAGACACTACACATCCTGACATGAAATTGATCAATGCAATGCTGGAGTGGTTGAACATGAAAGCTAGAAGGGCAGGCTATTTTCCTGATCACAGTGCTGTTTTGCTCAACATGGAGGATGATGAAAAGGAACGCCGGTTGTGGGTACACAGTGAAAGATTAGCCTTAGTTTTCTGTTTAGTTAAAACACCATTAAGAAGCCAAGTCCGCATCTTTAAAAACCTCAGAATATGTTTGGACTGCCACACTGCAATAAAATTCATATCAAGGATTGTTCAGCGAGATATCATTATCAGAGATATGAATCGCTTTCATCACTTTCAAGATGGGAACTGCTCTTGTGGTGACTATTGGTGATTGATATGCTGCATGAGATCGGAGTTCTTGAATGACCCGAGTTCCGTACGTTATAAGTAGTAGACTTGCTGCTCTTTGGGGTTAAACAAACTTCATATACAATGACCGATTTGCTATTACTCAATTGGCTAGATGTAGATGATACTCCTAAGGGAAAATTTTTGGTTAAGCCTGGATGCTACGGTATGTACATTGCTTTTAACCAATTGACTTCTATGTAATTGGGATGAGTATGGTCTCAAATTTGACTAATTGGATTCTTTTGGTGAAAAAAATCTACGTAGCAATAAATTCATTAAAAAAAAAAAGGAATTGATGTGTAGTTCAACAAAGTTGTTGAAAAAAAATATACCCAACTAAACTTATTAGGATATAATAGTTTTCAATAAAAAAATATACCCGACTAAACTTATTAGGATTCATTTGGTATTAAAAAAAAAACTCGGTAGCATAAATTCATACTTTTTTTGAAAAATTAAGAAATTTAATTAATATCCCTGATTAAGGGAATCAATACAAATTGTTGGCACTGTTTATGTCAACCAGAGTGATCAGTATGGGTTACAAGTGTGGATGTAGGCTGTTTTTTCATGTTTCACTAATGCCCCATCTTAGCTTCATCTGATTGCTCTTCTTCATTGCTGCATTGTGTGCAACTACTACTTCCCCGATCCAGCATCAAAGTTTGTGACCTTTTTCTTACCTTATGAGCTTTTTTCTTTAATTTTGATGTTTCTTTTTCTATTATTATGAGCTAAATATCTAGATTAGATGAACTCTTGTTTTAGTTTATTTTAATCTTTGATTTCATTGAGATTTAATTATGTTTTCAATTTTATTCTTAAATTAATATTGCTAAAAAATTATTTTATATATGATTTCTTGCAATAAATCTTTTGTATCAATAGATCTATAATAATTGAACAAATTTGCCTGTAAACCTAGAGATAGATTGATATAAATCTTTTGAATTAGGGTCAAACCTATTAGTAAAATTCATAAATATATTGATGCAATTATAGGGTTTTAATTAAAAAGATATTTCAATTAATCAACCTAAAATTTGGTGTCAATATTCTTGGGAAAGATATTAGCATAATTTATGAATTTCCAAGGTCCAATAAAATTAAGAATAAATTGATTTGTGAAATCATAATTGCATGATAAGTCAAAGGCAAGATTTGAGTTCTAAGTATCCTTTGTTTTGTTGGTTAATTTTTCACACTTTTGCTATTTTAATCTTTTAATAGTTGTCACTTATCTTCAGTTTATTTTCTTTTACTTTAAATCTAATTTATCACAATCACCTTAATTTTGGATTGGATAATAGGAAAAGAGTCACTACTATAGTCTCTTTAAAATCAACAATTGGTACTCTGAGCCGTCCACTATAAAACGTTAAGTGCACTTACCTTGGACATTCTGGAGATTAAAGGAAATGAGTTATATACTTATATATAAATAATATATGAGCCAACCAAGATTTTGGCTTCATTAATAAAGATTGCGATATTAGGAAAGCTTAATTATTATTAGTCTCGCCATCCTTTTGTGCATTTATTTGATTTATTTTGATATTTTAGTTTTGATTAGTAATATTTCTTTTTCAAGAGTGAGATTTGTTTAGGACCTGAAGCAATCCATTAGAACTACTTAAGGGGATCCTAAAATCAAAAGAATATGTTTGCAAAACCTCAAAACTTAGACAGAAGGAAGAAGTGGAGTGAGATTTTGAGAACTTGCGACGAGAAACTAAGGTAGAATAAAGAACTTATGCAAGGCCATCACTAATCGAAATCAAATCCAAAATCATTAGACTTACTATTACAACCAACATCTTTGAGATTAAGCTAAGCATCATTTAAATATGAGTTAAATATAAAAAATCTAAACCTTTGTTAAATTTTTAATTATAACTCAAACTTTAAATAATAGTATTAAAATATATTTTTCAATTTTAATCCGACGTCAGTCTCACCATTATCTTTAATGACATAACACTAGCACATGTTAAGAAACTCTTATTAATCAGCTTGTCAACATAATTAAGTGAATCTGATTATTAAAATGAGATCATTCTATCATAACAAATAGCAAGCGAGAGAGGGAAAGGAAGGGCGAGGTTTTAAGTTCCGCATTGGTGTGTTGTTAATGGCGATACGATCCAAGAGAGAAGAGTGAGAAAGAGTTTCATAAATAGATCCTAGATTTTGGATTCGTTGGGTTTCATGGTCGTCCGATGTTTTTAGCTTTCTTAGTCCTTCGTTTCTCTCGTCCTCTCCTGTGTTGTTTCCTTTTGATTCAAAGAGATAAACAGAGGAAGAGAAACTTATAATTATCTTGTGAAGCACCTAGTTCTAGTTCTTTTCTTGAGAAATTAAAATTTTCATTAAAGGAAATAATAATACAACAGAGAGCCAAACAAACGACAACATTCATTTTTACACTTAATAGATAAAAAACGACAACGTTCGATAATTGCCTTCGACGATTAGGGTAAAACAACCTTTGTCTTTCTCGAAGCTTCATGAATTTACTCAATTTAGGAATTTGTTGCGAGCACCGGCACCTAGTAGAGGATACAACGTTCATTAAGGCGCCTCGCTCTACCCTCGCTAGCTATATAGTGTTGGCCCCCGTTTCTGAAGCCCAACATTCGAAGTCACAAAACATGAGCAAACTCATACTTCTATTTCAGAACAGATTTTGGGAAACTTCCAACTGGAATTTCAGTTTGCATTCTTCATAATATTTGTTTCCAATTGTCTTAAGTTTCTAATGACACCAAAAACATTCAATTTGGTTCAGAAATCTGAAAGTTATGGCCTAAACACTTTCGGATTATTCTTAGACTAAAATAGTACACTATCCTCAATTTCACTCCAGAAATTGAAAGTCTTAGAGACTGCATTAAAATTTGATTCCTTCAGATAATTTGTAGCTCTATGTTTCTAGCTTATTTAGAGACAATAATCATCACATTTGGAGCTTTATGGATCAAGATATCACCGAAATATTGAAGCATGTTCAGTAAACATATCCAACTCATACTCTTCCAACTGATCCCCTCACTTTGATTCAATCAATCTTTTTCAAATTAATAGAAAAAGCTATAAATTGTTTTAGAGAGATAGAAGAATGTGTTGGAAATCCAATGCTTCAAAAATCAGGTCATTTGGAAGTCGAATGAAGACGTTATGGCCAAAAACCTATCGGATGTTCATCAACCTCTCAAAACTATGCACGATAGTGACTTTCGCTATCCAACTTCCAAAGTCACTGTTGTGCTTTTGCACGAGGGTGATTTCTCTAAAGTCTTAAAAGTCACCATCGTGCTTTTGTAGGACGGTGCTTTTCTACTTCTTCTTCTTCTCAGAAAGCTAAAAAAATATCTACATCTTTCATGAAGAACTTAAAAGCAATTTTTATCTCTATAAGGGCAAAAATTCCAAAACAATGAAGCTGTCCTGAAAGACCACCCTATGCAGCATCATAAATTTCTAATAATCATATCTCCCAATTACGATGTCCAAAAATCTCACACTTTATATCATTGGAAAGCTAGAAAGATAAATACAACTTTCAAGAAGACAACTTTGGATAATTCTACTTAAATCTATATAGTTTTTCCTTTGAATTTCAAACACCATTTCTACACCTAGGAAAGCTTGCTAAATGTCATATCTCTTCATATTAATCCACTACTAAGTACCTTTCGGTAACTCTTGAACCTCACCTCAAGTAATTCATCCCATACAACCTTCCTAATTTCCAACATGCTATTCTAAAACAAATAACCATTTGCAATTTCAACAAGGAAGAATATGCACATACTCATTCCTCTTCCACAACCATCATACTCAACCTATAAAATAGCATAATCATACACAAAAGGAAATCCTTAAATTCTCATTCTCATTTCTAAACAAAATAAATGTTCATACATAGCTTTAATTACATATCAACATACACATCAAACTTAATACAAAATACAAAAGGATGTTAATGTTTGATATGCTTGTAAAGCTATCCAAAAGTCTAGACACTAACTTAGTTACAAAAGTCTCTAATGTCTTAGAGTTTTCGATGCCTTAAAAGGTTCAACACTTGTCTTGTTTTGCACCTAAGGCGGGAATAGTGGGGTGAGCTACACTGCTTCGTGGCTAATACATTTATAGCCATTGACAATGAACCATACAAACAAACATATATACACATATGTCTAACAATTCAATGATTCACAATTCATCTCATAACTCATAATTAACAAAATATCATCACATAGAGCATATCATGTAATTATCTATCAAAGCATAACACTCAATTATGCATCATACTCAACACAACAATGATGAAATGCATAAAAAATGGGTCGAGAGTTCCGTGGAACGAAACGGAGAAACCGAAGTTTACACCGTGAACAAAAATAGTCCGATTTCTTAGGATCTCGTGGCCTCAAGCGGGCAGCCAGAAGAAGGCTATAGGTCAACGTGTACATGACTAATGAAACGGGTTCCTCTCTTACCTAATCATAAACAAATTTATGCTCAATTTATTCAATCACAAATTCGTACTCTCATTCTTCTTTCATTTCATCAAATTCTCACATTTCATGCTTTTCTTCTTTTCATTCAATTCAAAATGTTATAACCTTTTTCAAGGTATAACATGGTCATAATTCACCATGCATTTTCAAATCTTTACAACAATTCAAATTTACGCAATTTAAGCCTAACATACAAATAGGGCATTTGCTCATCACACAACAGCTATAAACATATTACCCACCTAATTTTTACTGAAAATCCAAGCTTAAGATTGCATTTTCTCTTGCTCTTGAGTAAGGTTTTCTTGATTCTCTTCAAATAAACCAATTTTTATTTAATCCATATTTAAATGAAAGTTCATAAAACTTTAAGAATCAAAGAAATACTAAAATTGAATTTAAACCTAACCTACCCATAGTCCATCTAGGCTAGACAACCAAAACCTTAGCTTAGAAACACAAAATCAAATTGGTTTCATCTTTCTCTTCTTTCTGCCTTCATTCCTAACACAAACCCTAATCTCTATTTAATCCATTTTTGAACCTAACTAGAAGAAAGATGAAAACTTACCTCCAACAAGTTAATTTCTTCTTCTTTCTTTTTCCTTCCAAATTTCTTACGATCTTCCTTCTTCTCTTCTTCTATTTCATGTTTTTCCTTATTTTCTAACTCCTATGATTTTCCTCTTCTTCTTTTAAATAAAACCACATTTTGCTTGCTCTTCCCTTTTTATCCTTCATTTAATTGGTTCTCCCAATTTTGCCCCTTCTTTCATTTAATCCATCCACTAACTCCTTTAAGCTAACTTCTAACCTTCCCATATTAATTCTAACTTAATTATAATCCTTTCATCTAATTCTAATCTCTATTCATGCCACTAAATTAATGACTAAATTAAAAAAATCAAGCAATTAAATAATCGACCAAAACCTAAAAAAATAGATAAATTAACAAATCGATAATAATTGAAAAAAAATTTCAGGGTCCAACATATAGTCCTCAGGTATGTGGTAGCCTTCGAGTCACTTAGTCAGTTTAAGGGTCTCTAAATCTTTGCTTGACTTTCAAGGAGAGCAAACCCATGGATCTCAGTTCATCTGCATCGTGCCAATGATTGAGATTAATTGGATTGTTTCGAGCGGAACGAACGGGACGCGCTTTGGAAGAAGCGATTTCTTACCGAGCCATATTATTAGGAATAACGAGAGCATCTCTGAATACTCAAAGCTTCATATCCGAGGCGAGTTTTCAAGAAACTGCTCGCGTTTTAGCAGAAGCTGCTCTCCGCGGTCGTATTGATTGATTGAAATGCCTGAAAGAAAACGTTGTTCTAGGGGGTATGATACCCATTAGTACCGGATTCAAAGGATTCGTGTACGGCTCAAGGCAACATAAGAACATTCCTTTGAAAAACAAAAAGAAGAGACTATTCCAGGGAGAAATGCGAGATGTTTTGTTCTACCACATAGGGTTACTTGCTTCTTGTATTTCAAAAAATTTCTATGATACATCAAAACAATCATTTAGAGAATTTTGAATTGTTCCTAAGAGTAGCTTTATCCCTTTTAACTATCGGTGGTTCTGTGATTTTTTTATATTTATTTGTTTTGTTATTTGTTAATAGTAATTAAAATAGTTATATATATATATATATATCTTTGATTTTGTTTGTTATCGTCTTCTTCAGCTCAATTTCCTCTCGCTTCTTTTCTTGAAGTTTATGTCTTTTAAAGCTTTTGGTAGGGAAATTGGTGGTTAACATTCTCGAACCGATCCACTGAATCATTTTTGGTCTTGAGTTTTTGTTCTATTTCTTGAATGAGTTGTTGTAAGACAAAGATAGCAGTGTAGGAGAATCATGTTATGTTACTGATACGGAACTTTGCTATTTACTTTTTAGCTCCTTATCTAGTTTGATTCGATTCACTCGCTGAATTGAATCGATGGACACTAAATTTATTGTATTTTTTTTTAATAAAGTTTATGTAATGTTAGATTTTGTCTTTTAGAATATCTGGATGTTTTTAATACAAGTTTTGTTGAACTTTGATAAGATTGAGTTCGTCTCTGCGGCTGAACAAGTGCTTTCGTTGATGTGAAATGCAAATGCCACGATTTTCTCATTTATGCAAATGGTTATCTATTAATGCTGCTAAATGTTTTCGTTAGTTATTCATGTTCTTGGTCCTATTTTAGATTCCAAATTGTTGCTTATAACCATTCTTAAAAAACGAAAATGAGATGGCAGGCAATTGAGAAGGGAGGCTCATCGCTTATAAATGAATTAAGGTTTTTATATATTTTTTTTATTAAAAAAAGTGGATCTTGTCTTATCACATAAATAATGATGTGGTATTGAAAAAAAAAAAATACTAGGTCACGGAATTTTGTATAAAACGGACCAGCTAGAAATTAGGAAATAATCCGTAAGAACGTCACGGGATTTACTGCTAATTACCAATATGGGCATTGAACTTTGGACGAAGACGCTGGTCTCGTGTTTAGTATATATCTTGGAAAGTCCAGGACTTTTGGGCTTGTCTGCTGTCCATTTCATACCCTGATTCCTGACTCTGGATTAGACACTTTTCTTTTATAAGTCGAAGGGGAGAGATTGATGTCCATCAACGATGGTTGAGATGTTCTTCTCCGGCGGCCAAGTTGATGTTGGCCATTATCGCTCCGATCCAATGGTCCTTCTTTCGGGTCCTCCTTCCTCGTAAGCGTCAAAGCATACTAAATTTTGTATCTGTCTTCTTTCTGTAATACGTGTATAGAAACACTACTCAGGGGAAAGACGTCTTTGCTGTTCCAGTTCGCGTACAATGCTGCAGCAGCTGGGGGCGATGTTGTCTTCATATGCAATCGCGACAAGCTTGAAAGCAAACCACCTTTTCTATCGCAGGTAACTGTTTCGCTCTTTCTGTTGCTTGTTTCTTGGATTTTTTTTTTCCGAATGGGTTCTTTTAAACCCGAAAATGCATATCATATTAATGTTATAATTTGTACAGGAAATCCTTCCATCTTCTGATACATTTACGCGCATACACATGAAGTAAGCAAACCATTCAAAATATCAAGTTATTATGGCT
>JANTNU010000001.1:7312112-7327430 GCA_024752395.1 Erythroxylum havanense
ACACAAGTTATATATATGTAATTTCTAGAAAATTAAAACAAAATGCCTAATTAATGTTATCCTAATCTATATTAGTAATTCATTAAAATAAAGTTTTAAGCCTTAATTTCATCAAATCAACAATAATAAAATAACTTGAATCAAGTTAAAAAGTTAAAGGAGGATTTGATCACTATTGGAAAACTAAATGTAATCGAATTATTGACACATTGAAAAGAATAAAATTTACAAGTTTCCAATTGGATCTCAATAATTGAATAACTTAAAAAACATAAATCATAAATAAGTGATTGAGTTAAACTTGATTAGAATTCTAGAAAAAAAAATTTCTTCAGATGTTAAAATCAAATTATCTAAGTATTTAGTCTTTAGCAGTATCCACAAAGTAGAGAAAAAGAACTCAACACTTTGAGAGGGAAAGGTAGGAGTGCTAACTCCTTTATACCATTATAAAGAAAGATAATAGAGTTTCTTTCTTATTAAAATTAAACTTCCTAATTATAATTAAAGTCCAACTTTAATTATAATTAAAATATAATTTTAATAAAATCAAATATGTCATATTTAATTCTTAAAGTTTCTCAAACTACAAAATTAAGTATAACTTAATTTAAATTTATTTCTCTTTTTAACTGCTCTTTTACATATGAATCGTTAGGTTTCTAATATGTTGGCTATGATTACAAATTATCATTCTAATTTATAATTAGAATTATATATATTGAAAAATATTTTTAATTTATCTTTAATTCTTTAACTAAATAATTTATAATCATAAATTAATATTTACGTCTAGCACATGTCATGAATATCCAAATATTATGAATGTCAAAGTGATTTATTTCAACCTATTCATATATGGTTATGATATATAACTTAATCATTTTTGTCATCCAATGGTCTAATTAGTACTGAGTATGGAATTGGTAACTACTGTTTTAAATCCAATCATGTTCATTCTTTCGAATTAGAAATTAATTAATAATTAATATTTGAAAACACCTTTCCAAATTTCAATTCAATATGGAGAACTCCTAATAATTACTTTAGAGTATCAAATCTTTTGTTAACTTACTCAGCTATTTCTGTAGGTTAATACTAGATCCAATAAATACCATTTGGGCTACACTAAATATAATAAGTTATAAGAAGCATCAAAACATAATAATTTCTACAGGAGATGATCTTGTAATCTAAGTCTAAAAAAAATTATATAACCCCAGTAGTAAGGAAAGCTATAGATATATAAGTTATCTTTTATTTAGGATCTTTGTAATCACTCAGTTTAATAAACTTATTCTTTAATAAGTATCCATACACTTATTTAGTTATCTCCACACTTTAATTTATGAACCAGTTACTTTCTTTATAAAAAAGGAATATAATGTGTGCTAGTTTTATCATTTCATTATAGAAACAATTTAGTAATAATATATAAATGCAAATTAAATTTCATAATTATGATCTCATTTTAATTTCAATTGCACAATGATTATTTCAAGGATTTTACCTTTATTATTAAAACATCAAATTCAATTAATAAAGTACATAAAGATAAGGAATATTGTTATTAACAAAATAATAATATTATACATAAAATTTTAACCAACCAATTTATTGCAAGGATGTAAATTAATAAGAACCTAATTAAAGGTTCATTAATTTTCCATTAGTGTTAAATAATCTTCTTCACTTGGAATATATATGTTGCACTTCAAGAAAGGAAGTACATTAGGATAGTCTTCAGAAGCTTAAGGTTCCAACTAGTATACATATTCTTATGTCAATGTGGATTTTGTTAATAATAACGAATTTTTTAATCCAGTTACTTTTGTTTATATATAAGCTTTGGATATCCTATCAACATTCTGAAAAATTTATGAACTTTTTTCTTGAAAGGGATATATTGGGAAATTGAAGGGACATATCTAATCCAACATATAGAAGAATAGATACAAAATATTTTCATATGATTTCCTAAAAGCCAAAATTACTTAAATTCTATAATAAGATTAACTCATAAAACATAATAAAGTATGAATCGTAATTTCTTATTGTGAAGCTTACTTCTTTTCTTGTCATTACCCTTAAATCATTTTTGAAATTGGCTCATCTCAACCATCATAATCACACACGTTTCTAATCTCTAACGGTATCTATAAAACATATTGAGAGAACTCTATCCTAGGGTTGGTTACTCTCTCTCGAGTTAAATTATAAACCCTAATCAGATTATGAAAAATTGTAATTTCTCAATTCACAATATATCCAAACGTTAATTAGATCTGAAGTTTTCCACTAGACTACAGAAATCTATATGAGATCTCTCATCACACAATTACCAATTTGATTGATTTGTCGTTCTTATTAAATTATCTAACTCTTATTTGCCCAATTTAATTATTTTTCATCGGTTCACCCTCTCAGTTTATTATCAATTTATGAAAAATGCAAAAATCAATCACAATGAATCCAATTCACATAAACAATCAGATTTTATTGAATCAAAGATAAAAATAACCCGAAGGCGAGTTTAGACAATCCTCAACATTAATAAATCCTATCTCAATAGTTATTCCAATTCTATACATAGGTAAAAATGGAAATATACTAGAAAATAGATCCGAATGGATGATGGAGGTAGTAATGACGGGAAACCTCCTGTTCCAGGAAGTACTTCATGTAGGCTTCTTCTCCATGTCTCTCTTCCTTCATCTCTTTCTCAATCTCTCAATGAACTCTCTCTAGGGTTTCATGATACTGGCTAATGCAAGATACTCCTCTTCTCTTTTGTCTCATTATTAATATACTTAATGTGTTCTGGGTAGCCCTAGGTTTTTCTGGGATCTAAAGGTCCAAAAAATCCCTCAAAACTTGAATTTTCTATATTTCTAGGCATCTACTAAACACAAGCCATGATCGCGGGCCAAGTCTTATACTTCTATCACAATCGTGGCAGATAGGCCACGATCGTGGGCCATTGTTTTGGTCTAAGTATCTTTGAAACTTCTCTGTTCTTTACTGTTGACCCTAAAACACTATCAAATACATCATGATACCTCAAAGACATAATAATTATGTTCAAACGCTTGTACTAACCAATAAAAACACTTAAACACAAATAATTCACAAACTAACATAATTTTGCCGAAAATACATAATAAACAATCGAATAAACAGATAAACACATATCAAACTATACCCTAAAACATGATGTATTTCACACTTATCAACATCCTCACACTTAAACATTTGCTTTGTTCTCAAGCAAACAAAACAACAATCACATACTAATTCACGCAGCACATAATGCAGTAATGAGATAATGACTTTAACTTCTGAAATAAATTTAATTTAAAACACAATCATTCAAGTCATTTCAAATGATTAACATGCAAACTCCACGTTTTGGGGCTCTGAACTAAATATACATATTAATCCAGACTCAAGTTTTAAATTGCTTACCCTTCTCAATTGCACACACTCATTAATAATTCTTTGGTTGTTCAACTCTGTAACTAATCCTAAGTATGTTTTCATGAAAAGTCAAACTATTACAAGTTCGATAGGTTCTATTTGAAAACACATTAGTATTTTTATTAACTTTGATGAACATGGACTTAGTCTTTTGACGCGGAGGCAAACATTAGTAATGAATGTCGATCCGGTTACTCAACTAAATCATATTTTTTATTAAGATGCTTGGTTGGAATGTCATTCTAGCCTCTTCATGCGAAGGCACACATTTGTGACATGTGTCAATCCTATTACTCAGCTATATCACATTCTCAAGTAACTACTAGCTCTATTTATAACCTAAAGGCCAGTAGAATAGTTACTTAATTTGAAAATAACAACTTTTTTTGTTGCCTACCTTGTTACTTTAACTACTCGTTTCCACAAAAAAATACTAGCAAAGCTATTTAGGTTAAAAGGCCTTAAATTATGAATGAATGTGTCAATTTAGAGGGCTACACTTAAAAACTAAATCCTAATTAAGTTGTATATTTAGTCAAAGAACCCCAGTTCACTAATTATGCCAGTTAATAATTCTCTACAACCAAATAGACCATGTTCAAAATTAAATCAATTTCAATTCATCTAAGCCATTGACACATTCACATGATTCACAGAATGCAACCTAACAACTATAATATGCAAAATTTACATTCAAATAAATACATAACCCTCCCCACACTTAAACAAAACATTGTTCTCATTATGAGAAGGTGATAACAAACACACATAAAGACATAAAAATAAAGACTAAATTTAAAAATAAGAAAGGGTTTAGACCAAGGTTTATAGTGATGGATGTGGTGATGGGGTTGGAGGTCGTAGTTGAACGCCCTGAGCCTTAAAATAGTGATGAATACGATGTATATCCTGGCTCTAGCGTCGTTGGGTTCGGGCCATCCTTTTCATCCTTCTAGAGTTCTCTACAAGTGTATCCATAAGTACTTTAGTATTTGCGGAGATTGTGTCCATTACCTTCTTCCAACCTAGTTTTTTACATCTTCTTACTCTTCGGACTCCTCACTGGTTGAATCCCCTTCTTGTTGTTGGTGGGCGCTTAAACTTACTTTACTAGTCCTGACCTTGACTTATGTCTTGGCACTAATATCCCAAAGTTTCATATTATAGGACTTCAGTATTTCAACTCGCCATAGATGATGGTGGTTTATGAACTCAAGACGGTAGAATGTAAGTCCACTGCACTCAACTTCATAGTAGTTAGCTATGGTAGAAACCAAGCAACTCATTCCTAAATTATTACTCCTCTTTTTTTGAGTAGTAATAATTATATTTAAAATGTGGGTGGTTGTGCAAACTAGGATGTTATGATCCATGCACCACAATATAAATAGTTCTTTTGTCGAACACTTATTAGCTTCCATTTTGTCAAAAAGGGTTTGGCACATGAATTTGTGCAATAACAAGTGTTTGTGACTCCTAATAATGTAATTGTGTGCGTTATTGGCATCAAAACGCTCTAATCCAAATTGTTTTGTCCAATAGGGACTGACATGAAAAATGTTGTGCTGATCTGCTATGGAAGACTCGAGGAAATGAAAATTTTCATATATGGTGTCATAATCAAGCCCATAGGGTTGTCCCCGTAATCTAAACCACAGTTTCCTAGGTTTGTTGGATTCATATTGAAGAGAAGTAAAAAATTCTAAGGTCAGTTCTTCGTAAACTTGGAATTGAATTTGAATGAACTAACCTCATTGAATTTTCTCAACCAAGCTCTCAACCTTGTCTTGCAATTCTAATCTATCTAAAGTTTCAAAGTGAAAATATTTTGGAACCTTAATTTGTTTACTATGAAGGGAATGGAAACAAGTACCTTCCTCATCCGAGAAGATCAAGAAAGGTGCTCCTAATCAATTGCTCTGTTTTTCTTCCCTTTTCCTAAGACTAGTGTTCAACCCGGTAATTGATCACGCTTTATTATTTAGTTGACACGCGACATATTGGCTTATGAGTCGATATAAGTCGAAAGAAATTTGGAGTTTTAAAATTTTGTAAAGAGAAGTGAGAGTGATTGGAGAGATAAAGTTTAGAGAGGTAAAGTGAAAATAAAAGTGAGTGAAAAAATGAAGTTAGATGTGTATTTATAGGTGATTGGATGGTAAAATGGTAAAAATTTTAAATGAAAAATGCGTGGTTGTCATTTTTACCTTGCCATAGGCTACGATAGTGACCTAAATTTTTTTTACCAATTTTAATTTTTTTTGCTTCTTCTGTCCTTCTACACTTTTTAAAATCCCTTCTTAACTCCTCGCGACTCTTTTACCTCTCTTGGCTTACTTCATCGATCATAGCATTTATGTCGACATCCTATGCCTTCCTTTTTTTTTTTGAAAATGAAATAAACTAACTACTGAATTCAAACTTTTTGATGGCAATTTAATGAAATTAAAATTCTATGGGTTGCCTCCTATATAACGCTTCTTTTAACGCTAGTAGTTTGATGTTTTTCTTTTGCTTATGGTGGTTCAAATGAGTCGTGCAATGGCAATGTAGTCATTAATCTAGCAATTTGCCCATTAGCTACCATGCCCTTGATTCCACCTTCCTTATGACTCTCCTTCCTTCGCCTTCTTCTATGTGATCGGTTCTTTCTAAAGGCATTCTTAGGATCCACAATATCTTCCCATTGCCCTCGAGGTTTGGGTTCCTTGCCATTAGTTTGAGGTAAAGGAGGAATATTATTTTTCTTTGACACTTTGAAGGTTACTTGCTGCTTACCTACCCTTAAAGTTAGTTCCCCCCATCAACATTAGTGATTGAGCAAGCAGTTGCTAAGAATGGTTTTCCAATGACCATAGGGGTTTCTACATCTTCTCCAATATCCAATATATAGAAGTCTGAGGAAAAAGTAAAATTATCAACTTGTACTTGGACATCCTTAATAATCCCCTTCAGTTGATGGACTATTTTGTCTGCCATCTTTAGTAACATCCTTTTGGGTACTAACTCTCCTAACCCCAACTTTTGACTAAAGGTATAGGGCATCATATTGATACTTGCTCCTAAATCTGTGAATGCACGGTCTATGTTGACTCCATTTATACTGCAACGAATGTAAAAGTCCCCTAGATCCTCTTTTTTTGTGCTATTTTGTAGTTTTCTTATGCTTCGCACTCCTTAACCTTCTTCTTGACCAATTCCATTAATATGAGCCTTGTTTATAGGTGTTTCGTTATGTTCTAAACCTTGTTTAAGTCAAACTCCTTAGAATTCCTCATTACCTTACTTGACAATGATTTCCATTGTGCTAGAATAGGGTATGGTAATTTGGGTCGAGATTCCTTGATTGACTCAATTCTGAGCTCACTTGAAAGGAGTTCCACAATTACTTATTCTTTTCTTTTATCTCCATTCTTCTTTGTATGATCAACTTCCTTTTTTTGGGATTGAGTGATGGCCATGATCCTTTCCTTTGGGTTAGACTCGATATTACTTGAAAGGGTTCCTGCATTTTGAGTAGATATTGTTTCAGCTAGTTGACCTACTTAGACCTCCAGATTATGTATTGAAGAAGCGTGGTTTTTGTTAACTTGCTCAAATTTTGTCTCAAGCCTCTTATGTGCATCCTCCATGTCTTCAATCTTATCTAAAATATTATCCAACTTAGATTCCATTGAGCTTGGTTTATCTTATTGGAAGCTCGATTATCATTGAGGTCTGAACTATCCTCCTACATTATTTGTCCAAAAGAAGTTAGGGTGATTCTTCCACCCAAGATTGTAAGTCTTGGAGTAGGTATTGTTTCCCCCTCCTCGTCTATACTGGGCTCCCATGCAATTCACTTACTCTAGATCACCTTCCTTCATTAAGAAACAGTTTACTATATTATGGTCCAATTATCCACAGAGTTCACACGTAATTTGTATGACTTTTACTAGAGTTGAGGACGAAGCCTTCATGTTGTTGAGATGTCGAGTCAAGTTATCAATCTAATCTTGCATATTTGTCATTTGATCATCAACCACAATTCCTTTTTGTTCAGGGATTGTAGTAATGAGTCTACTCCGCTCATTCGTCCATAAACAACTGTTACTCACCATCTTCTTTATTAATTCTTCCACTTCATCAACTGTCTTCCTCATCAATGATCCTTCTGAAGCTGCATCGATCATGCCTCTCGTATACAGGGTAACTCCATTATAGAACGTTGCAACAAAAATTCCTTAGGTAAGTTATGAAGTGGGCATTTCTGTTGCAAATCCTTGTATCATTCCCATGCTTTGTAGATCGATTCCCCGTCACCTTATTGGAAGTCGGTGATTTCCTTAATGATCTTATTGGTCTTACTCAGGAGAAAATATTTATCTAAAAAGAAACAGACTAACTGATCTCAAGTGGTAACATAGGCTGGGTTAAGGGAGTGATACGAACCCGTTGCTCTAACTCTAAGGGTAAAGAGAAAGAGCCTAATTCTAACTGCATCTTCCGACATCTGATGGTAGTAAAAGGTATCGCAAATTTCTAAGAAGTTCACTATGTGCGCGTTGGGGTCTTCATTTGCTAATCTATAAAATTTCACGTTCTGTTAAAGCATGTTCAAGAGAGCAGGCTTAATTTCCAATGATGCGGCTTGTACTGGTGGTCTAGCTATTCCTTGATTAACCACATTAAACCCTGGTCTTATAAAGTCCATAAGGGCCCTCTGTTGTCATCCTTGGTTCACTTCATAGTCCAAATCTTGTTGAAATACTTTGGCCATTTTTGTCTTCACGATTTCTTCTTCGTTATGAAGAACTTTTCTAATGCTTCATTTTAGTAGTGGCACCAAAAACCTGATTGTGGTTTTCCGATATGTTTAGTTTTAATATTTTAATCTTGATATTCGATAAGCATACGGGTCATTTACCTAGTATTTAATGTGTCGATCCCACAAGGAGGGTTAATCTAATCCTAAACTCTAATGCTGAAACAAATTGCAGAAATTCAACTGTAACGAAGCTAAAAGAATAACACAATTCAATCAACCAATTTAACTCAAGAATAAATCACGAGGCATTAACAAATCAATAAATTACAATGTGCACACCAAGAATCAACCTAAGGAATTACCAATTGAGAGAAAGGGAAAATTTTTGCCTATCTTTAACACTAACCTAATTAATTATGAAACATCAGATTATTAGTCCTAGGAGGGTTGGTTAATCTCTCTGGAGTTATAACCACAAGCCCTAAATTATAAACCCTAATTAGATTGTGAAAAATTGTAGTATCCCAATTCACAATTTATCTAAACTTTAATTAGATTTGAAGGTTTCTACTAGACTACCTGAACCTAAGTGAGATCTCTCATCACACAATTACCAATTTGATTGATTTATCATTCTTATTAAATTGCCTAACTCTCGTTAGACTAATTTAATCGATTCACCCTCTCAACCTATAACCGATTTATGAAAATACAGAAATCAATCACAATGAATCCAATTCACAGAAAGAATATGATTTTTATTGAATCAAAGATAAAAAAATAACCCAAAGGTGAGTTTAGACAATCCTCAACATTCATAAATCCCATCTCAACAGTTATTCCAATTTTATACATAGATAAAAATGGAAATATACTGAAAAATAGATCCGAATGGATAATGAAGGCAACAACGATGGGAAACCTCCTGTTTCGGGAAGTACTTTGTGTAGGCTTCTTCTCCATGTCTCTTTCCTTCATCTCTTTCTCAATCTCTTGATGAAATCTCTCTAGGGTTTCATGCTAGTAGCTGATGCAAGATACTCCTCTTCTCTTTTATCTCATTATTTATATACTTAATGTGTTTTGGGTTTTTTAGGGCCGAAAGGTCCAAAAAATCACTCAAAACTCGACTTTTCTGTGTGTCTAGGTGTCTGCCTGACGCAGGCCATGATCATGAACCACTTGTACGCTTTCTGTCATGATTGTGAAAGGTAGGCCACGATCGTGGGTTAAGTCTTATGCTTCTATGCCACAATCAAGGGCTATTGCTTTGATCCAAGTCTCTCCAAAACTTCTTCGTTCTTTGCTGTTGACCCTAAAACACTAACAAACACATTCAGGTACCTCAAAGACATAATAATTAAGCTCAAATATTTGTACTAACCTATAAAAACACATAAACACAAATAATTCACAAACTAACACAATTATATCAAAAATACGTACTAAACAATCGAAGAAACATATAAACACATATCAAACTATACCTTAAAACATGATGCATTTAACACTTATCATAATTACAATCAATTTGAAATAAAATTATGCCTAAATAAGATATGATATCTTATATTGGTCTTTATTTATTAAATATTTAGTATTTAATCCTAAAGTTTCACAAACTTTACAATCAAGTCAATACCTTTTCGCCTTTAACTCGTCCTTTATGTGTGACTCATTAGGTTTCTAAATATGTTGATAACAACAATAATAACAATAACAACAATAATAGAAATCTTATTGCAACTCTAGCTCTTGGAAAGTCCAGAAGTATATAGCCTTATCCCTAACTAGTAGACCCATAGGAAACAAAAAAAGGAGAAAGAAAAGAAAAAAGAAAAATTAGAATTGTTTAAAGAAAACAAGAGACAAAATTATAAACAAATAACTGCATAAGAATAACAATAAAATAAAATATGAATAAAGAAATTCAAAGTCAAAATAAAAAAGATAAAGATAAAGATAAAGAAATAAAGATAAATAATAAACAATAAAATAAAGGATATAAATAAGTAAATAAATAAACAAGCCAGCAAGAAAGAGGAAAAATAAATAATAAAACAATTAAATAAGCAATTAAAAAGAGATAAAATACTTTTTAATTATATTAGTCTTTATTTATTAAATATTTAATATTTAATCCTAAAGTTTCACAAACTTTACAATCAAATATAACTTGATTAAAATATCTTTTGTCTCTTTAACTCATTCTTTATGTATAACCTATTAAGTTCATAAGTATGTTGACAACAACAATAATAATGATAAAAACAATAACAATATCTCAATAGAAATCTTATTGCAATGCTAGGTCTTGGGAAGTCCATAAGCACATTGCCTTATCCTTAACTAGAAGACACATAGTAAAACCAAAAAAGGAAAAAGAAAAATTAAAATTAAAATTAAAATTAAAATTAAAATTAAAATTAAAATTGTTTGAAGAAAACCAGAGATAAAATTATAAACAAATAATTGCATAAAAATAAAATAAAATAAGATAAGAATAAAGAAATTCAAAGTTAAAATAATAAAGAAGAAGAAATAAAAATAAAGAATAAAGATAATAAATAAAGAATAAAAACAAGTGATAAAAACAAGCAAATAAATAAACAAGAAAAAAGAAAGAGGAAAAATAAATAAATAAAACAATCAAACAAGTAATTAAAAAGAGAGAGAAAAAATACTTTTTAAAATGTCTAAAGGAAGGAGTACTACAAATAAAAGTGTTAAAGCTAAATACCAGACATAAGAACCAAAATAAATGGTTCAAAAGACTTATGAAAAGAGAAGAATCTCTTTCGTAAGATCCTTTAACCATATAATAGTTCGCCAAAGTTTCCAATTGAGATCTAAGTCCTTGAAGTTGTAGTAAAGCTATATCATTATGATCACTTCCCTTAGTTCTTTTTAGGTCTTCCTCTTTTTCTCTTACAATCCTTAAGTATAATCTTCTCACATCTTCTTACTAAGACATCATGATGTCTCCTCTTAATATGTCTGAATTACCTAAGCATTATCTCCCTTAATTTACCATCAATGTTAGCCATCCTCAATTCGTCTCTTACCACTACATTCCTAGCTTTGTCTCTTCTTGTAAGGTTACACATCTAATAAAGCATCCTCATTTTTACCACCATTAACTTATAACTATGCACCGGTTTGATGAGCTACCACTCTACCTCATAGAGCATGGACAACATAATTACTAAATGATAGAATTTACCTTTTAGCTTGATTAGTATCATTTTGTGTCATAAAACTTCTAATATACCCTTCTATTTAAGCCGCCTAGTTTGATATGGTGAACTGTGTCTTCATCTATCTCACTATTACTTTGGATGATGAATTCAAAGTACTTCGAACATCCTTTTAGTAGTATAACATTTGAATCAATCTTTATCTTCACATCAAATGTCACCCTATAGCCTGAAAATTACACTTTAAGTACTTAGTTTTAGTCATACTCAATTTATAGCCCTTAGACTCTAACGTATCCCTCTAAAGTTCTTGCTTGACATTGACACCCTCTTTTCTCTCATCTATTAAAATAATATTATTACCAAATAATATATATCAAGGAACATCACCTTGGATACTATTGATGAGCTCATTCATTATAATAGCAAACAATAAGAGGCTTAACAAGGATCCTTAGTGTCACCTGATATCGATAGAGAAATGTTATGTATCTCCTCATGTCATCCTTAATTTAGTCATAACATCTTCATACATTTCCTAATAACATATATATAAGTCATAGAAACTTCTTTAACTTTTAAACACCTCCACATGACTTCCTTATGTACTCTGTCATAAGCCTTCTCTGAGTCCATGAAAACCATGTGTAGGTCCCTCTATCTTTCCCTATAATATTCCATTAATCATCTGAGAAGATGAATAGCTTATGTCGTGGGCCTTCTTAGCACGAAACTAACTTAGTTCTTCATGATAGGTGCAACTTTCTCACTCTATTCTCAATCAGCCTCTCCCATAAATTTATGGTAAGGATGAGTAGTTTGATGTCTCTATATTTCTTAAAACTTTGGATGTCTCACTTGTTCCTGTAGAAAGGGATTAGTGTGCTAAGTCTCCACGTATTCGACATTTTGGCATACTTCAGGATCACGTTATAACCTTGAATCCTATTTAATTCATCTTTAATTCTATAATTAAATAATTTATAACCATATATCAAGATCAATAAATTTTCTTTTATTTGTGTTAAAATTACAAGGAATCTCTCACTTAGTATTTACTTATAATGTTGTTTCATAAATATATGAGTCTTTCTTTCTTATCTTCATAATTAATAGATTTATATAATAAAAGATTATGTCTACAATGTTTTTTAAAATTATCATTTTGGTATTAAGCTTGCTTCAAATTGTCCCAATAATAAGCTTACTTTAAAATCATTTTTTGTTTTTTATAATGAATTAATTAGTCATGTTCATACAATTTCCATTTGTCTAAATCTTTATTTTAAACTATACAATGTTTGTTAATGCTATTTTGCCTTTTTTGGGTAGTAATCTAAACAAGCTAACCAGAGATAAATTATTTATATATTGATGAAAACTACTTATCTTATTTTTCCATTGATTCATTACATAATTGTTCCAATTTTTGTCTTTTAATTGAAATTGAAATAGCCTCTGGATTCTTATGTTTTTAATTTTATTTTTAAGAACAACGATCTTAATTTATATAAGTTAATAAGTTGGATTTTTGATAATTTATTAAGAAAATGTTTGCTTGTGATAAGAAGGATATGTCATAAAAATCTCTGAATTTTTATTAATAACATAAATATTAAGTGATCTTTTGATAAACCAAAAAATTCACTTAGATTTTGATTTGTTTTATCAATTATTTTGAAATTTTCTTTATTAATGGAAATGTATTTATTAATAATTTTATTGTTGATTCAAAAAAAAGTTATGTATTGATATGCGGGATTGTGATGGTACCTACAAAGATATCTACGTATACCTTTTCAATCCAAACATTGTATTAGACATAAAACATAGAATTAATATCTACTCTATTTGAGCCCATTTGTATTAATTCTCTACCATTAGTAATTGATTCTATTAGTGATATCTTTAACTAGTTTATAAGGTATCATTCTGATAAAGCAAAAATATACCAGGAGGGGGGGTGAATTGTGTGTAACTTAAAACTTTTTTTTCGCAAGTTACTTTCAATTCATATAAAGACATGGGCCTATTAAAAATTAAAAAATAGGAGACTGTTAGACAGTAATAACCTGTTAAATGATAGGAGCCTACTAAAGTATGAGTCTTATTGAAACAATAAAAAAAGGCATATGTTAAAATGAAAAGAATCGTTAGCAAGTCGAAAACAGAAGAAACCTATTATAAAAGTGAAGGAGCCTCTTACTAAAAATAAACACACACAATATAATGCGTAAATACAAAAGATAAGGAGAGAGAGAGAGAGAGGGAAGAAGGATACAGTTGATTTATACTACTTCGACTTACAACCTAAGCCTATGTCCAGTCTCTAAGTATTCAACTTAAGTGTTTCACTATAGCATCAAGTAGTAATTTGATGAGCCTCTCCAAGCTCACAAGTTAATATTTTTCATAGTTCTGCAACTTTCCACACTAGTAGTATTTCACTAGCCTCTACAAGCTCTCAAATAAAAAAGAGATTTGCTCTATATGAGCTTCAGTAATCTCTCTCTGCAGAATTTCACTTTATAACGCATAAGATAATATTTTACAAAGATATAACGTATATGTTTTTTATGAGTTTTACAAAGATATAACGTATATGTTTTTGATGAGTTTTGACTGAGCTACCATTGATTAGAATAGGCTATAAGTAGTATCAAAATATAGCAATTCTTATGTAAAATACTTTGATGATCTTAAATCAAAGAATCACTTATATAATCTTCATATTGATAATTTTTGTAGACATATAGTGTTGTGCCAAATAAAATTCTCATATGGGATAATTTAGTGAATTTGTTCCTTAACAAGCACTTACATGTTTTTTTAAGTATTTTAATACTTTAATCTATGAGATCGGCAACTTTCTTTATAAAGACGAATCATAATGTGAGTTAGTCTTTTTACACTCTATTAATGTTCAATCTAAATAAAATAATAACTAGAAACAATTTAGGGATAATACATAAACTTAATATAAATCACATAATTAAAATTTCATCATAATTTCGTTTGCAATGTATATTTATCTTATAGACTTTGTCATATATATTTGAATATGAATAAGATAAAGTAATCCTTTAAATAATTATCACTAAACAACTAATAAGATATCTTTTCAGTAATTTAAAAAATTCTTGAATTTGTTCACTTCAAAGAACATAGAAGTAGAACTTAAGTATCAATCGAAAGATTGTAGTATCTCTTCTATTTTAATATCCGACTCTTTTAGACCAATCGACAATTTGGATATAATTCACTTCTTACCCGAGAGTGGATAAGAAATTGAATTTAGAAAATAAGGTGAAGACTCCTTAAGAAACGGTACATCAAGTGTTTGGTGTAAGGGTATGTATCCTATAGTACTTCTAATTTTGTCTCCACTTTAAAAGATAACAAGTCATTAACTACAAGTTTGATTGCATCGTATTTCTGTTTAAAATATGCAGCATTTTATTCAGCACTAGACCACATTTTATTTAAAAATTAAAACTATGCAGCAAATGGTGGATTAATTTCAATATTAACTAAAATCATCTTAAATGCTTTCTTTATTTCTACACAAAGAAAATGGAAATAAACTAGATAAAGAAGAAAAACCCTATAATGGACCAATTCTTACACTATCATTAAAAATCAAATATCCAGGGCACAATAAATGAATTTCAATGAAATGCCCTTGTATATTTTGTGCTGAAAATCAGTGATCTGCCAATATCATTTGAAGATTTTCTAGGATTATACGTTGATATTGGAAATTTTAAAATTATGATTTGATTACCAAATCTCACTTGTCTCTTATTTGCTGGTTATAAACATATCCATATATCTATGACTAAAAACAAGGCCTAATTCCTATCAAGAATAGACTCTTGTATAATCAAGCCATAATGG
>JANTNU010000001.1:7397463-7414438 GCA_024752395.1 Erythroxylum havanense
TGTGTGGTGGTTGCCTAGATTGGTATGTTTTCCTTAATCATAATGCGACTATCCAACTAAATCTAAAGAGCTTGTTCCAGGTTATCCTATAACTAAGTTTAATTAAATAGCTTATTTTAATTAAACACGGCCTAAGATGAATTCAGGATTAACAGAGCTTGTTCTTAATCTACGATCAATAATTGCTATGAGATGTATAAGAATAACAAAACAATAAAAATATGTTTATTTGTGTGTAGGCCGAGATTGAACGGAAGATCAAATCCCTAACACATTCATCATTTTTATCACTTTTTGATTGTTTGCTTTAACTTGCTTTCATTAGTTTAATTTTATTTTATTTTGTTATTCGAAAACCAACAAAACCTCCCAATATCCTAAACACTAATTTGTTTTATTACAAAAGCTTTAAACACACCCTTTATAGGATCAACTTAGACTTATCACTAGCTATAATTTTAAGTTTAGTCATTTTGTGTAATATTAAGATGTGCTACCAATTTTGGCATCATGTAAACGGTTCTAGCAAGATGTAATGTTTCGATTCCCGACCTATTGTCATGTCTACTTGTTCTCGTTTCTTTCATGTCAATTGTGTTGATATATGGCTCAAGATCAAAGCATTTTGTCCACTTCACAACTGCAACGTTGACAGGCACATTGCAAATTTACCATTAGAGCTTAACTCCGGGCAACAACAAAGTTAATCGGTATAGAAATTCGATAACTTGAAATGTATATTTAATTGTTAACAAACATGGTTGTATTTCTACATTTTATGAGAAATCAATCTGTGTAACAAGCTTAATGGATGTGGATTATGTTCTACCGATGTAAATGCGAATTATTTTTTATTCAAAATATCATAAATTAACATTTTATCTTTTTTGGATGGTTGGTATGAAGTGAAGCGGAGAATTGAAATATCACGGGCATTAGCTGGGCCATTTCGGTTTCGAGGCCAGTGGATACAAAGCCCAAAATTTGAAATATCAAAACTCAAAATGGTTCAACTCTAGGGTTTTATTAGATTTTCTATCGAACAACATCCTATAAATGCTCGTCCAAACTGCACGCCATCTTCTGATATCTGCCAACTCTCGTTTCTCTCCATCTCTCGGTAATCTTCATTTCACGTTCCTTTTTTTTCGAAAGAGTCGCTGTTAGTAACAACTGTGATAAGAGTAGTACTAGTAGTTGATGTTGTTTTCTTTATGTTATGGACGGAAACTAATGATTAGGGTTTTAGATCTACAAGCTTTTGGTGTCTCTAATGATGATTAACCTAAAAACTTTCGTTCTTCTGAAAAATTTCCATGTGGAGTTCTTCTTGGAGACCTGAACTGAAGAGACATCCTTTCTTTTGTTATCTTTTCTTTGAAGGGCCCTCTGGTTGCTCTTCTTTTGTGATTGCATTTCTATTTTGGATGCAGATATTCTTTTTCTCTTGGCTGGTCTCTTGCTTTTCTTTCCCTTCTGCTTATTTTTTAGTTGGGCGTTATGGAAGTTAGAGTTTGTTAAATGCTTATTTTTTGACGGATAAATGTGTGCCTCTGGTGATGATTAATTAAAAACTTTCGTTCTTCCGAGATCCTCCCTGCGGAAAACATTTTGGAGACCTGAACTGAAGAGGCTTGACTTTATCTTATGTTAAAACTTTTGTGGATTTATTTTTTCTTTGTACCCATAAACTTCGAAAGAAGTTTCTACTGAATCTGATGCATAACAACAGTTTCTGATCCTTGAAGTAACTTTCCCACAGTCAAATGATGGTTTTTTGTTATATTTTTTTCGCTAATAATTTATACTAGCGACTTCCCAATTGAAATTTGCGACTTGTGATATGCAACAACCAAACTTCTCTATTTTCTAAATTCTCAGTGTTCGTGTAACATTTTTATTTTGAGCCCTTGAATTTATCTAAATGATATTGCATATCCATTTGACATTCAACTTTAGATCTAAATGATTGCTTAACCTGTAAAGTATGTAATTTCACGGTTTCTGAGAGTTTTTCTAACTGTTACCTCACAGTGAAGATTGTGTTTTGGTGAAGATATGTGGTTTCAAATATGATAAGCACATTTCTTGATGAGTCAGTATCCTTAACATTCTTAGCAAAGCTTTTATCTGCATATCATTGATCTTGTTTGCATTAAATTCTCTAGTGATGAGTGTGATAGAAACTTTTGTTCTTCTGAGATCACTAATGCTGAAAGATTTGGAGACATGAGCGAAGAGTTTCATATAAGATCTTATATATTGAAGTTTTGGTTTTTTTTTTTTTTGTTATGCATAAAATTTAGTTTGTTAGTGAGGTAATGACCCGCTTTCTATATTTAAGTTGAAAAGCTCAAAATGATGATAAATTTTACTTTGCTTTGGTAGCATTGATTATCAATACGAACTTTAATTGCATTTGATTTTTTATTATCCCTTGAATCATGGCATTGTTCTGTTTCTTTCAACTAATTTCATATAAACATTTAACAAACAAGTTGTTCCACATTATTATTGTGTATTGAGCTCTTCATATTGTGTTCCTGATGATCTGTGTTTTTACTGATATTTTGTATGTGGAAATGTTTGTGCTTACATCCTTTTATTTATTCTTGTATTTTGATACTTTTGTAATCATCCATTGTGCTGCTTTCAGGTTGAGCCATTTTCTGAGGAAAAATATTGTAAGACTCGACTTTTATGCAAGATGAGGTGCTGATTCTTTGTTTTTCTTTTCTTTTCAATAAACAAATTTCTATTTGTTATCCTAATGACACCTGTATGTCGTGATAAATCTTCTGTGTTTTAACTCGTTTCCTTTTTCTCTGTCGATGTCACTTCTTTTTCAACAGCCGACCAATGGAGGAAGACGTAAGTTATACTGCCTTGTGTCTCATCATTATTATCACTGTCATCAATGACTTGTTTTTATTAACTGCATGTTTTAGATGTTTTCAAAGGTGATACTTTAGTCTTTGTCAATAGATGCTAGGCAAAACCTTTGATGCATTTATCTTTATTGTTGATGGTAAATTTGTGCCAATTGCAGCAAAATAGCAAAAAGGAAGAAGAAGAATTTAATACAGGGCCACTTTCTGTACTCATGATGAGTGTCAAAAACAATACTCAGGTAATGTTGTGGTTTCATGGTTGTATGTTCGTCCACTACCTGTTGCACCATGTTAGGACATTTCTTCGTGAAGGTTTATCTAGGCTACTAACCACAATTATATGCCTGGATACTGTAGGTGCTAATTAATTGTCGAAACAACAAAAAGCTTCTTGGTCGTGTGAGAGCTTTCGATCGACACTGCAACATGGTTCTTGAGAACGTTAGGGAGATGTGGACTGAGGTTCGTTAGTACTACATTTTTTTGATCTTAGTTCTTCAATATGCATCTAAGTGATGTCTTTTTTCATCGAATTAATAGGATTGTGCGATATTCTCCTGCACAGGTACCAAAAACAGGTAAAGGCAAGAAAAAGGCTCAGCCAGTAAACAAAGATAGGTTTATTAGCAAGATGTTCCTCCGTGGAGATTCAGTGATTATAGTACTGAGGAACCCGAAGTGAGCTAGATCAGGCCTAGAAACAAATCTTCGTTATATGAGAAGTTAGGATTTGTACGTGGACCTTGTCGTATAGATTGTATCTTCGTAAAAGATTGTTTTGATCTGTAGAAGCCAATTCGTGGTGTTTGAGACGTTTGAGCCAAATTTGTCGATTTGGTTGAGCTAATCATAGGTTCTAATTATGATTAATGTTTACTTGAGATAAAAAAATGTATAAAACTAGTTTTCAGGCCTTGAGGCATTACTTGGGCTCATGGGTAATTTGGAGTTAGGTCGGTGCGTAATTATGAAGTGCTTTTTGTATGAAATACGTGTACAGGCCACCGGCTTATTTTGGATAAAACAGTGAGCGCTTAAATCGTTTGTACTAAAATTGGAGTTATTCAGGGTGGAGTGTCAGTTGATTTTTGTAGGTTGTATATTTGGCTATGAAGGGATGATCCGTGGGAGCCATAATGATTAGAAAGTCATCCCAACATTTAGTATTAAAGAAAACAAAGAGCAAGAAAATTGAAGTAAAGTGCTGGGAAAAAATTTAAAATGGTGGGTTTCTCAAATTAGAAAACAGAATAGTTTTAATAAAAATTCAAATTATGGTATGGTTACAATTTTTGTTGCTCTTACATGAAGTGGGAAGTGAATTATTTGTATATGAAAATTTATATCTTTTCAAAATTTAATTTATTGAAAAGTTATATAATATAATTACAGAAGAATTATAACAATAATAAAAGAGTGCATAAACTAGTTTATAAAGAATAGTTAATTAATATTTGACCTATCTATATTCCAAACTTTGACAATTTATTATTATCTTTTTAAATATATAAAAAAGAGCACTTTGTACACGTGTCTTATTATTTCTTAATATGAAGAGTTATAAAGGTTTTATTAAGCTTAACGAGGAAGGATATCTTGTTGAAGAATTCCAAGACAACATCCATTACTACTTGTTTAATCAAAAGCCATGATTCAACAAAAAAGTTCATTAGAGCTAGGAGTCTTATGAGGGTTTAATGATTCTAGAACATCTTCAATATCTTACATAGTAATAGGTTTACTTAAGATTTCTAGTTCTTAAGTAATTAGGCACCCTTTAATGATCTCTTAGAGGAAAGGAATGAATGAGTGAGCATTGGCGGGCACGTTCACGATACTTAAGAAGTGACTAAAATCTCCATCCAGCAATTGGTGTTGAGAGTCCATCTTAAGATCATAAAGATGTTATTCTATTATTGTTTCTCCTAGATACTACAGTCCTATGATAGAAAGATGAGTTCTTATCTCCATTTTTCATCCATTTAACATGAGATCTTTCTTTCGTAAAAGAGAAGTCATAGGTTAAGTCCTTAGAACAATTTTGCATAGCTACCTTATCTTTTATTGGTGCAAAGAATGTTGTCATTGAGATCTTGTTGGACTTTCTCAAGATCATTCCTTGTAGTATTTATGAGATTATGGTCGTCCTTATATTCTTCATGAATAACAATTTCATCTCATACTTATCTATTTAAATTTTCCTAGTATAGATGAACTATTTAGAGCCCTTGATTCTTACCTTTAAACCACTCCAAATTCCATCATCAAAACTTACTAAGTTAGTTAAGAAATTGTTAAATCAAAAGGGGATTTTAGGAGCTGCTGATGGCATGTGGGTGATGATAGCTGAGTGATCAGAAAGACTACTATTGGCGAACATGGAGAAGCTATTTGGAAAGGCTAGAAACTAATGTTGATTAGCAAGGTTGTAATCTAGCTTATTTTTAATGAAGTTGTCTCCATATTGATTATTTCCCCTTGTGAAGAAGTTTCTACCATAGGGAAGATCAGTACATTGAGCTTTAGCTCAACATTTAGGAAATGGATTTCCTACGCATTTGTTTCCTTTAGCTTCCTCTAATTTGATAATGGAGTTGAAATTACTAGTTAAGAACCAAGGTGTTGAGACAATTATAGCGATATCTTTAAGTAGATTCCATAAGAAAGCCCCTTGATAAGAGTTGTTATGAGCATATATAAATAAGATATGTGCCACTTTATCTGAACTTTTGATCAATACTTCTAGATGGATAGTTTGGTTTTTTATACAACTTGTGGATACATATAGTAAGGAACAGTTATAATACACTAAGATTCTGCCATTAAGGTGATGACTATGATTTGTGATCTCACTCCCCTAATTATAAATCACCTTGAGTATATTGCAATTTCTTTGTTTCATGCGAGATTATAAAATTCCTACAATCTCATTTTTATTTTGAGCAATCATGTTTTTAATCAATTTCATTACGTTATAAATTTTGACCTTTAGGTGTCATCATTTCAACTTTCTTAGCTTGAAATTCGTCATGAATTGGCTTTAGGCCATGACCGTTCACTTTAAGTATCGTCCTTATTTTCAATCTCTAAATCTCTACTGCACCACAGGAAGAAAAATTAGAAATTATAAATGACTGACTCAATAAGAACACTACTTGCTAAAAACAGTTTAATTCTAGAATAATAAAGAAACACTTTTGGCCAACAATAGTACTTTTCTTCAAAATCATCTTATCATGGGTAGCTTTAGTCTTCTCCCTAGTTATAACTGATTCTAATTTATCTCTATACTTACAGTTAAAAGCTTCCTATGATAAAGGATAAATCACATTAATTTGAAAAATAAAATAGTCATCTTAGGCCCATCAAATTCCATTATAGGGGTGCCCTCACAAACATGTATCTTAGTTTGGGTTGTGTTAAGGAATATTCTATGTAGTAAGATAGGCATGAGATTACAAAAAGTTCCATCATTCATATCCACCACATAAAAATCTACAAGAAATATTAGTTCATTCACCTGCACAAGCACAAGCACATCCACAACCATCCCATCTAGATAAGCATTAGTGTGATCAACCAATTGGATGATAACACTAGTTTCTTTCAATGGGTATAAATTTAAAGAAACATAAATGGAACACAGAATAACATTAATTGATGCTCTTAAATCTAACATGGTTTGTTTAAGTGTTACCAATTTTACAAGAAATGTTAAACATGCTTGGGTCTTTACACTTAGGAGATAGTTTCTTTTTGAAGAATGTAGAGAAATTTTCACTCATCCTGATCATTTCATTACCTTTAAACTTTCTCTTGTTGTAGGAATTTTGTCTTTTTGAAGAATGTAGAGAAATTTTCACTTTTCTTGATCATTTCATTACCTTTAAACTTTCTCTTGCTGTACAAAACTCCTTAAGGAATTTTGCATATCTTAGCACATGCTAGCAATGATATATTTACCTTAACATTCTTAAAAGTCTCCCACATCTTGTTATCCTTATTCTCTTTGCTCGAGTTTGCCAACCTACTAGGGAAAGATAGAGGGTTAGTCTTAACCATATTTGGAGATTTGACATTTACCTTTGAAATAGATAAGGTATCCCTTTCTTCTTCTAGTTTCCTCTCAATTTCCTCTGTATTAGTCATCCTTTACATAGTCCACTTTGGGTATGATTTTGTCCTAGAGATTGCTCATTAATTAGGAGGATTTCTTTCTATTTTCCTTCGGCTCAGAAACTCAAGCTAGTAAGGTTTTTAAGTTAGGTCTTTGGCATTGTAATAGAAAACTTATCATTTTACAACTTTAGAAGACTAACATAATCCTTGACAAAGCCAAACTAATTTAGTTCCTATTTGGGTATAATTTCATAATATTCCCTAGAATATTGAAGGATAATAGGATTAAATTACTTGGCTAGTTCCATTGGTAATCCTTCATTCATCAATGGAAACATTATAGCTTTAGGCAGAATTAGATTTGTAAAAATTTGCATAAAAGTTAAGACGGGCAAGGAACATTCAGACATACTCAAACTTAAGAGAATGGAGGCTTATGGAAACTTAGAGGAGTGCTCCATCTCAATTACCTATTTATGGAGGCCGCAAGCAAAAAGACCAACAAAATGAAGACCTATAGGCAGAGCTTTTGAAAAAAGAGATCATATAGAGCTCAGGGTGAAGAAAGAGAATACCAATAAGCCTTTGAGCAAAGAGGGATGTAATGGTAAGACCAGGATTGTTAAGCAAATACATATAATCCAAACTCAGTAGGATAATGAAATTGTGACATTGCTAAATGGAAATGAAACTATTGGGACAGTTGATGGTAACTCTCCCGAAGTTCAGACCAATATAATTATGAAGCCAATAAGTCAAGAGCTTGACTATCATATTGAGGAGAGTTAGGTAGCTCAGGAGGAGGTTATTGTGAGTGATGAATTGAGTAATATATATAGGGCTTACACTCCAGTAGAGAGAAGATTAGGCATGAAGAAAGTCAAAAATGGGGGAAGCACCTCATAATCTTATTATTTTTATTTTTGTATAGAATGTTTGGAGATTAAATGACCGAAATAAGCAACAGGTTGTTAATTTTTATCTGAAGGTAATAAATTCAATTATTTTTAGCCTTTTGTAGAAAAAATTAAGGAGAAAATTGCAAGAATCTTTGGTTCATTTAAAATAACTAGCCCCTGATTTCCAACCATAATTTGCAATATAATGGAAAGATAATTATGGTTTTTAATCATGAATTCATTGAAGTAACTAGTCATTGTTCTACTACACAAGCTATTCATATCTATTCTGCTTTGATAATGACTGGACAAAAGTTATTCCATAGCTTTATGTATGCTATTAATCATTCCTTTTAGAGGAAGTCTCTATGGTAAGAACTATTTAATATGCCACTTAGAATCAATGAACCTTGGTTAATCATTGCTTATTTCGATTGTACCCATTTAAATTCTAAATCTAAAGAAGTTAGACTCTAAGCCACCATGCTTTGATTTCAAAACTTGCATTAGGAAATTAAATGTCACAAATCTCAACTATAAAGGGAATCATTTTACCTAGTCCAATAGACAATAAGGGATATGGCTCCTTAGAAGAAAACTGGATAGAGGTTTGGTTAATTAGAACTAGTTAATTGAATTTCAATGGAGTAAAGCCATCTTCGACAGGCCCTTCACATTATATCATTCTCTAGTGCAGGTTATAATCTGCATAACGCCCTGGCAAAAATAGCTCCTATTTGGTTTTTCAACATTCTAAATAAGTATTAAAGGTTTTAGAAGGTATTGGAAGCTAAAATGATCTTAAATATGGAAGGCTTTGAGTAGTTTAAATGTGTGAGGAAGCTCATAATAGTGAAGGAAAAGATAAAGGCCTTTCACAAAACTTTCATGGAACCCAAAATCTTAGACATTAAGGAAGCTAAAAAGATATTGGACTCTACAAAAGAAATCTTTATATGGACCCATATAGTGTTAGATAAATAATCAAAGAGACACAATCCCAAGAGGGTTACATTAAGGTCTTACATGCACACAACTCAATTATAAGATATGAATTAAGAGTTCTTTGTCTACAACAAGGTGACTGGTGCTAATCCTTCTTCTTTAAGGCAATTCTTGTAAGAAGGAATCTCAGCAAGATGACTTATCTAACTGAAGATGATAAGGAGAGAGTTTTAGGGGTAAAAGACCTAGTTCTGCAATACTTCAAAGAGTCACTGGGTTCATGCCTTAAAAATAGCTCCTCTATATAGACCTTTAATGTATTCATCAGGTTGGCCATTTCTCCTACTCAAGCTATTAATATTTTTAAGTTAATTGGTGTTAAAGATGTGGATAAAGCCTTGAGGAACCTGAACTCTAATAAGAATCAAACCTATAAGGTAGTCTTAGATTTCTTTAACAGTGGGATATTGATATAGGAAAATAAATCTGAGATAGATTTATCTAGTCCCTAAGGTCCACAACCTAAGTAGCTTAAGGGATTTTAGACAAAATTTTCACTACAATACCTTATGTAAAATCATTTTTACGATATTGACATGAAGGTTGAAAGAGGTGATAGGCTCTTTTATAAGCAAAACCTAAGGAGCTTATATTAAAAGTAGGAATATTGATAGGTGTAGTTTATACTATGTTTGATAGGTGTTTTTAGGTATTTATTAGATGATTATCGTATGTATAGGCTTATAATTATGTTAATGTGAGTGTTTGTTTCGTTTAAAGCAAGAACTAGAACTTAATTTTATGTTTCATGAGGTGTTTGATGTGTTTGTGAATGTATGGAAACAAGAAATTGATGAAAGGAGAAAAATTCGGATGAAAACGTAGCATAAAGCGAAGATTCAAAGCACAGAAGAGATGTAAGACCATGCATCATCCCGTGCACATTTTTTAGGTCATGCAAATTCACAATTTTCTACAAATTTGGTGATGTATGGTTTTATGCATGGACATGCATATGCTAGATAGCAATTCCAACAAATTTCAGCTTTTCTTACATGCCAATTTCTTCAATCTTTTAATGTTTTGAGGCTATCTATGGAACCAAATTAAGTGGGAAAACCTTAAAACCTAAACTACTATTTAAGAATGTGAAAGACACAAAACAATGTAGCCGTCATCTTGTAAAAATGGATCAAACAAGGAAGATGAGAGAGAAGTCCAGATTTCTAGTTTTTAAGATTAAGCTCTTAATAGAATTTTTCTTTCTTTCTCTTTTATTATTTTCTTATTACTTGAAGTGTAAACTGGATTTCCAGATGTCTATCACATTTATGATGTTCTGAATTTTATATTAGGGTTTATTTTGTAGTTATTTTGTAAATTTAATCTTTATTGATTCAATAAATACGTTGTATTGTGTTAATGGTGCATGTTCGTACTTTGCCAATAAATCGATAGAGTTAGTAAAAAGTAATCTAATTAATTTACGCAATGAGAGTTGGTGAATTAATATATGACATGTTTAACAAATCAACTATCATTCAAAGAGAGATCTTGTGTGAGAACTTGGTTGTTCAATAGATAACTTCAAAACTATACAAACGTTAAAGAAAGAGTTATGAATTGAAAGACTGTAATTCTAGATTTTTCATATTCAATTAGGTTTAATCAATTAGGGTTAATTGGTTAGGTCTTGTGCGAGAATAATCAAACCCTTCAAAAATCTGGAATCGTTATATAATTAAATCAGTAAACATTAGAGGAACAAAATAACAAAAGAATAAATCCTATGCATTCATTCTCGATTGTCCTTACTTAATTTTGGCAGCTCGTTTGATATTTGTTATTTGATTGCTTTTATTTATTTATTTTAATTTTTGTTATTATTTCACTCAAATAGTCTTTTATTACCTTAGAGAAACTTAGGTTCAATTAGTTTTATCTAGTTCCTCATAGGATTGACACCTTTTGATAATACAAGATTACGATCCGTACTCTTACAGATATTGAGAGTTTTATTATAAGTAAAACTTGCTTAATAAGTTTTTGGTGTCGTTTTCAGGGAACTTAGTTTAGGACAATTTGAATTCCTCTGATTTAAGAAACTATTACCCTTTCTTTTGATTGTTGTACCCAATCACAGGAAATTAAAAATAAAAATTTTTAGATGCTAAGTAGAAGACGCATCAATTTGGACACCATAAGGCAAGAATGAGGAATCCGAAAAGTTAAATGCCAAGAAGAGATAGAAAGAACGATGATGGAGGAAATATATCACAGAGGGAAAAGGACTGTACGGACTTCATGAGGCTAGGATTCAATGTCTATCATTAAGGAATTACATGAACAGCAGTGCAATCAACATACAATTTATTAGAAGAGATGCAAAAAAATAGTTGTCCTTGGATATCAGAATGAAATAGACAGTAGTCAACCTTCCTAAATCTAGAAGGAATGATTGTGGTAGATTCAGTGACAGTAATACAGGCTAAAATTGACGATCTCACCAGGGAATTAAACAACTTAACAGTCGCTTCTCTCTCTCAATTTAAATAGTCCAGTATAGTTGCAACCTATGCAGACAAGAAAGCTATATCACAGTTGACTACTTCCTAGTGGAAAACAACAATGTGCAACAATTCAACTTCATGGGTGAACAATATGGTATGGGAAGTAAAAATCCTTATTGGAACATGTACAATCTGAGGTGGTAGAGCCACCCAAATTTCTTTTGGTCTAACAATGAAAGGACTTAAATGGGAATTCAAAGCCCACTAGGATTTTAACAAGACGAGTCCAGTTCAAGGGATTCAAAATTGGATAAGATCATGGACAAGATCACAAGTATAGATGAGGCCTAGAAGAGGTTTGAAGGGAAATTTGAGCAAGTAGCAAAAGATTATACCTCTTATATTCACAACCTAGAGGTTTAAATGAGTCAGTTTACCAATGAATTTTGCATAAGAAGCGTGGAAAGCTTTCTAAGCAATATAGAAGCAAATCCAAAAGATCAATTTGAGGCTATCACACTTAGGAGTGAGAAAGAGCTAGAGAAACCAACTTGTAAACAAACTGACACCCAACTTGTAGACGACCAAGATAAGAAGAAAAAATATGAAGAAAAGAAAAGTGACCTTCCCTATGTTCCTCCTCTGCCTTACCCATAAAAAATGCCATTCCTACAAAGACTTTAAAAGAATGAATTGGGTACACAATTTGGAAACTTTGTAGAAAAAATGAAGAAATTGCAAATTACCTTACCCTTTATGGAAGTTTTGAAGAGGATACCCATGTACACGAAGTTTCTTAAGGATATATTATCCAACAAGTGGACTTGGGATGATAATTAAATGGTAGCCATGACAGAAAGTTGGAACTCCTTAATTACCATCCATATGCCCTCAAAATTTACTGATTTAGGAAGCTTTACATTACTTTGTGTAGCTGGTAATTTAGAGATTTCAAAATATTTATGTGATTTAGGCATAAGTATAAACCTTATGCTTTTGTCAATTTTCTGGAAACTGTAGTTAGGCAATGTGAAGCCAACGTCTATGTGTATTTAGTTGGCGGACTAATTCATAAAGAAACCATTACATGTGGTGGAAGATGTGCCTATAAAAGTGGATAAGTTTATCATTCTTGTGGATTTTATCGTGCTAGACTTTAAAGAAGATCAAAACTGTCAACTAATTCTTAACATGCAATTTATGAACACTAGAAAACCTTTGTTAAATTTCCATGTAGACAACCTCATGCTTCAGATTGGTGATGAATAATTGAAATTCAATATGAATAAGCTATTAAAGAATCCAAAGGAGGGCAACTCCTTCATGAAAATTGATGTGGTCGAATCTTTCAAGGAAGAAGAAGAGAACGAAGGAACATATGAGAAAAGACATAGAGGTTAAAGAATATACAGAAGTCTCCATTCTTGAAGCAGATAAAGAAGATAGGACAAAGGTGAATGAGGAAAAGAAAAATAGTCCACCCTCCTGCAATACAAATTTTTGGAGTCCATTGACAATCTAGGGCGTTTCGTTATTTCTTATTTTATTGAAAATTTGTTATGGAAAAAGACATTAGTGAATTTACTTGGCTTTTTTAATTTGATTAATTATTTCCTTATGGTTATATTGCAATATGTAGCTTATTTACAAGTTACTAAACTAAAACAGTGTGACACAGGTAGAAGAAAGCCACTCATTATAGACCCTGGTTAAGTGTAAATGTAAAGAGTACATCAAGCTAATGAGTTAACTAAGCGTTACTTGGGAAGCAACCTAAGAATTAGGATTTTTTATTTTTGGTTTAATTTGTTGGTACTTTGTTAAATTTATTTTTATGTTTATTTTGTATAGAGTGAAGTGCTGAAATTTTATGGCATAATAGGTCTCCAAATTTCATCGCCCACACCGTCACCACCTTAATCTCCTTAATGGGTTTTGTGCTTTTACCCTTTTCTTTCTCTTATTTATTTTCTTATTATTTTCATTTATGTGTTGTTAGTTTTTCTCACATTGAGGACAATGTGTTTCTAAGTGTGGGAAGGATTGTGCATTGACATTTCATATGTGTGACTTTTGCATATCATATTGTCTTAGTTTAGATTAGGTTGACATTTTGTCAACGTATGTTGTATATGTGTGAATGTGTCAATGACAACAATTTGAGGGAATTAATTTAGCTTTGAACATAGTCATTTAATTTGTAAAGGCATATTAACTTATGAATTTTATGTTTTAAGTACCTTTAGTTGAATATGCATGTTAATTAGGATATGACATTCATTTTGTTCACTTTAGGAAATTTGTTATATACATTCATAATTATAAGTCAATCGAATGAGTTAGCATCATTAGTAACCTTTTATGAGGATGATTGATTAAGAAGAAATGAGGTAGGCTATGTGATAAAAAAATGTGTGTTAAATAAATAACTATTTCATTGTCCCTTTTGAAACAAATATTGGGTTATGAATAGAGTTAGTAGCTAGTTTAGAATGTGATATATCTTAGTAACCGAGGGCATTCAAGATAAAATGTTTGTCTTCGCATCAAAAGGCTAAAACGACATTCCTACCAAGCTAATTAATAAAACGTAACCTAGTTGAGTAATTAGGGGACATTCATGACAATGCATTTTCCTTCGTATCAAAAGACGATGTTAATGTTAAAAAAATTAAAAAGTGGTGTTTCAATAAATAAATCATATTTTTCTTCGAAAATAGCAAAAGTTTTCATGAAGAGGTACTTAGTGATAGTTGTAATTTTTGATCGATAGCTAATTATAAATCCATGCGTACAATTGTTATAAGTGAATGAATATAATGTTAATTTTTTTATTAATATGTATATTCAATTCAAAGTGGTTAACCATGAAATGCATAGGTTAGCATGTTGGCACAAATTGAATGATTGATGTTTGCGGTTAAATTGATTCCATAAAGTTTAATGATATTGTCTCATTATTGCATGTTGCATGAATCTATACTTGTGTGTTTTATGTTTGGTTTGTTTGCTTATGTTTTTGTTTATTTTCTCGAGAACAAACAAAAGTTTAAGTGTGGGGATGTTGATAGGTGTAGTTTATCCTATATTTTGATAAATAGTTTATCCTATATTTTGATAGATGTTTTATTGTGTTTTTAGGTGTTTGTTAGATGATTATAGTATGTATAGGCTTAAAATTGTGTTAATGTGAGTGGTTATATGTATTCTAAGTGTTTGTTAGATTTAAAGCAAGAATTGGATCTTAATTTCATGTTTCATGAAGTGTTTGATGTCTTTGTGAGTGTATGGAAATAAGAGAAGAAAAGAGAATAATTTAGACAAAAACGTGACATAAAGCAAAGATTCAAAGCACAAAAGAGATGCACGATTGTGCATTATCCCGTGCATATCTCTTAGGCCATGCAAATTCACAATTCATCAATTTTGGTGATGCATGGTTATATGCACTACTATGCATCAAACCGTGCATATGCCAGATAGTAATTCCAACAAATTTCAATTTTTTTAAAATGTGACTTTCTTTAATCTTTTGACATTTTGGGGATATTTTTTTGAACCAAATTAAGTGAGGAAACCCTAAAAACAACCCTAGGACCCTAAACTACTATTTAAGAACGTGAAAGACATAAAACAATGTATATGCTATCTTGTAAAATGGATCAAACAAGGAAGATCGAGAGAGATGACCAGATTTCAAGTTTTCCATGTCAATCTCTGAATAGAGCTTTTCTTTCTTTCCCATTTGTTATTTTCATATTAATTGATGTATAAATTGAATTTCTAGATTTTTTTCATGATTATGATGTTCTAGATTTTAGATTAGCGTTTATTCTGTAGTTATTTTGTGGCTTTAATCTTTATTGATTCAATACATACTCTATGTTGTGTTAATGGTGTATGTTCATACTTTGACAATAAATCAAGAGAATGAGTCAAAAGTAATATGATTAATTTGTGCAACGAGAGTTGGTGAATTAATATGTCACGCACTTAATAAATCAACTATCATTCGAAGAGAGATGTTATGTGAGAACTTAGTTATTCAATAGATAACTTTATAATTAATTGAAAACTTTATGGAAAGAGTTATGAATTGAGAGATTACAATTATGAAATTTTCATATTCAATTAGGGTTAATTTGTTAGGTCTTAAGAGAGAGTAATCAAATCTTTCAAAAATCTAGAATCAACAGACAATTGAATCAGTAAACAACAAGGGAATAAAATAACGAAAGAATAAATCCTATGCATTCATATTTGATCATCCTTATTAATTTTGGCAGCTCCTTTGATATTAGTTATTTGATTGCTTTTATTTAATTATTTTAATTTTCTATTATTATTTCACTCAAATCATCTTTTATTACTTAAGAAAAAGTTAGGTTCAATTCATTTTATCTAGTTCCTCATGGGCTATCGATACTACAAGTTTACAATCTGTACACATGTGGATATTTTAAGCTCAACTTATCCATTTCATTAATTGTCATTTCATTACACACCAACCATATATTTATATTATAAAACCATCTGTGAGTTTATAGTTTGATACAACAAGTTCTGCATGATATGAGTTACTAAACAAAAACAATATATCTAAACTCCTCAGATGTCAGCTGACCAGACCTTTAAGCCATTTCTTGTTCCTAAAATGGACAGTACTAGACTTCAACTAGGTTGCCTTAGAAGCTAAGTCTCCCCTCAGTACTTACAAAATTAAAGTTGCAATTTTGATTAGTTTTGCAAACTCAGTGAGTGAACCATTATCGGTGTGTCACTCAAATAACATAAACATCTTATGTATAAAACACAGTTCATTCAGTATTTCCAAAATAACTCCCATATATATCACCTTACTCATCATATTTCAACAATCATATTATGAATACAAAATCTTTATATAGTCATTTCAAAACAATCCAATCATTTATCTCAATTCTTCATATCATCAATATGTACACAAGCATTACACATCATTATAACAACACAATTCAACATTTAGTTGCAATCAATCTCATGAACACATGTAAAGATATAAATGCAAATACACATGAGACTCACTTCAATTTTTATTTTTTTTGTGACCGAGCATCTATTTAGCTGTCCTATATTCGTTGTGGATATTAGGAATCTTTGAGCTTGTGGCTCTTGTGCACATTCTGAGCTTTAAGCTCTTTTCACATTGGTCACAACTCTTTTATCTGATCATGTATATTCATATGATGGAGTACAACATTCCACATAATATGCTATCAGACACTTTCTTTCAATGTATATAGTCAGTTATCACAATCATTAGATCTAAGACATTTAACGTATAGTTCAGTACACATTTCCCCATTCACATGCAATTAGTAAATGCTTCCAATACCTTCTCAAATATCAAACTCCTCGGACCAGCTGTTAGTAATGTGCCCTAGGCCAATGGATATTTGTTATTCATGTATTAACATTATGACTTGTTAATAATATATTATGAGGTATTCCTTTATATATGCATGTATTTCGTTTATGTAATGTGATTTACATTCCATGAATAGTATTAGACTTATGTCATCAAGTATGTGACTTGATAGTAAAATCATAAGCGTTATAACACTATTCTAGA
>JANTNU010000001.1:7424542-7436108 GCA_024752395.1 Erythroxylum havanense
CAATGAATGCAGTGAAATCATATCAGTCTATCCCGATATTACCATAATACCCATACTGACAGTAACGGGATGTTACACTACAGCCTCCTTTCCTTCAACAATGCTCAATGTTGAAGGGGATGAGGTTGCCTCCATATCATCACCTTTTTCCCCCTCATACGTAATTGGCATGTTTTCCTTAGAATCTTCTTTAGTTGTGCATATCTTCACTTTCTGCCTATTCTGAATTTCCACATCTGAATTTGGTAGTGCTGAAACAACTCTGGACAGCTTGTGACTTGGTTTTAGCTTATCATTTCCAACCTTATCCACTTGGTTTTGATACCTTATGACTGGTTCTTTTTAGGACACATTTTGAGATAATAACTGCTCATCATTCCCATCCTTCTCATCATGATCGAGACCCATTAGTTCCATATAACTCCCTTTCTTCAAGATTTTCCCAGTAGGCATCCACCTTTTGCCATGTAGGTTCAAAGAAGGCTCCCAATGGTAGTCCACTGTTATAGTATCTTCGTATAATGTTCCATTCAACCCTAACCTCATAATCGGAATTTGGTCTGGTAGATCCTTAGAGATGTCCACGTAGTCGTGCATAGCCTAATATTATCCTTTTTACTGCATTTTCATCCATACAAAGAGGTTGTCCCAAATAACTTGCAATCATACTGAGGCCCTTGGTAGTCCAATATTCCAATGGAACATTATACAAGTTAACCCATAGAACAACTGAATTTAACTTTTCTATTTCAAGTTAAAACCCCAATTGACATCTTTGGAGAAACAATAAAAGGTTCATCAAATGTCAAGATCCTTCTTCCAGGATTTTAAGGGCCGAAGATTTGGAGGAAAAGTTTAAAAAATGCTAAAAAAATTTAACTAACAGTACTTCTAACAAGCCTTTTGTTCTTCCAAGTAATATTTGCCCACTTTTGCAGCACCAAAATTGGAGGTCTTTTCTCCAAGAAGAACCCCACCAGTGAAGCCTCCCATGATTGAGCTCCTTCCTGAATGACTTCCAAATCTGGCGAAACAATGACTTAACCTTGCTCTTCCTTGGGGGGGAATCATGGAGTGTTATATCTCCTTCCACTGCTATTACTTATTTCCAGCGCTTCTTAAGATTCGAGGATGAGGGACCCTTTTTTAGTAACTTGGAAACAACCAAGATGTGAGAGGGTAATAAGGGAAACTCAGAGTGAGAGTCTGCACAAAAGCTAGGAGGTTCAGGAGCAGGCATAACTGATAGACAAGGGAGAGGAATGCAGTGCTCAGACAAGGAGAAGATTTCAAAAAGTCGTTACCAAAAGAGGGAAAAAAATAGTCAAGGTAGACTGCTAGGAAAGATAGAAATGCCCTTAGCAACTAAAGAGGAGTTCAAAAAGAGAGCAAAGGATTTTTGAAAATGAGAGGAGAGACGTCAGTTGTTTGTGAAGATGTTGAAGTAAGTGTTTGTTTCTTGAAGGGAAGAGAAAGATGAAAGCAGAGAGCTAGGCAGAAGATTGAAAAAGTGTAGAGAGTTGGAACAGAAGCAAGAGAATGTGGCTTGCAGGGAAAATGAAAAGGAAATTAGAGATCAAAGGAGGGGAAGAGGGATGGATTAACAGATCTTATCTCTTGAAAATGAAAAATGGTGAGGAAGAAGGAGCAAGAGCAGACAAAGCTATGGATCGGAAGCAAAGCCATCAAAGCACCAGGATGACTCTTTCTTTCCACCAATTCATAATCGAAATCAACAGAGATCAACTTGTTAGCTAGGTATTTGAACACCATAAGAAGACGAATGATGTTATTAAGTTAGCTTACTTTGTTAAACAATAGTCGTTGACCTGAATTTGATTAATTGTAATGCTTGTACCCTTATCACCTAAAGGAATATAGGTTACAAGTCAACTTTCTATAAAATATTCAGATTTTAACGTACATAATTCCCTTTAGATTAGAAAATGAGAGACCAAACTTAAATAAAACTCAAGGAAGATTAAGATCGACCATATCAACATCCTTGTTTCGAGGGTGGTAAATCCTGAAAGAGCATCCCTAGAATCTTAGTAGATTGAAGGTGGCATAAACATAAAACATTTTAAGGATTTTTCTATCCAATGAAACATTTTAAGCTTGTGTTACCTTGAATGTAAGTCCATAGAAGACCATCAAGAAAATAACTTCTTAAACTTGATGGGTTAGAACTCTCATTTGTAAGAAGTGATGAACCAGAATTGGGGAACTCTCATTTGGATTTTTGAGGACTTAATACTTTCAGAAAGTCTTAAATTTTGCGTTTCAAGTTTGATGTTATTGAAAACTCTGAAGGTATAAATACAAATAAAACTATAACATTGCTAGCGAACTCTATATATTAATAGCCACTTCTCGAAATGAAATGTTAGACGATTTTTTTTGAAGCAAAATGTTAGACGATTAAATATTCTGACATACATAAATTACAAGGCATAGAGACCTCCTCAGCAAGAAAGTACAGTATATTATAAAACTTAAAAGACGATTTAGACACTTCAGTTCCCTCCCCATTGTAAGAAACTATACAGAAGAGTGAGATGCAGTCGCTATGAGTAGTATACATATTTCTCACGTCCTAAGTCAAGTTAAAAGTTGGTCGGTAATGATTTCCCCAACCTGTTACTGATAAATACTCATTTTTAACGTAGGAAACCATCATCAATTATCCGCCGGAGAGCAAAATAAACCAGCAGATGACTGAAAATTGCTGGTACTGATCAATCCACGAAAACTCTCCACTCCAGATTTGGAAAAGGGCATTCACTTATGAATCCGATATGGGTTTAGCCTTGAAGAACTTGGAAACGGCTTGACACAAATTTTCTTCCTCGAAAGGTTTAGAAACATATCCATCCATGCCACTTTTCAAGCATTCCTCATATGTGGCATGTATGACGTCAGCTGTCATGGCTAATATTGGTACATGCCACTCTCTCTTTCTGGCAGCTCCTTCACCTGTGGACTGAATATCTATCTGCTCATTTGCCAGGCTCTCCATCTGCCTGATTCTACGGGTTGCCTCAAACCTGAAATGGTACATACACCTTAGTTATGATTAAGGAAGTCGTTTTCAGGTAGACAATATCCAAAGCACACCTGCTAATGTTTTCAAATGTCAAGCAGTCACCAAAGAAGCATCTCTATCAGACTGAGAACCAACTGATATAACGATGTATTACTTATCTAATCTCCAGTCTAGCATAAATTTTCGCTGTAGCAGGATCAGTATAACCCACTACATTTAATTTAGCACCCCAGAAATTTAACAGCTACACCTACTTGTTTGACATTTATACTTTCCCAATGGAAAATACATAAAGCAACTCTTTAACATACCCATCCATTTCTGGCATTTGAATGTCCATGAAGCATGCATCAAAATCATGTGGTACTTTAAGCAATTCCAATGCAGCTTTGCCACTGTCTGCACACTCTACATCAGCTCCAAACTTCTTCAGTGCACCTGCAGCAACTCTGCGGTTCACTCTGTTGTCATCAACCACTAAGATTTTCCTACCACATAGCGGATTCTGAAGGAAGGAAGTACCATTGGGAATGTCTTTCCCTGGTAACCTCTTCTTCCCTAGTTCAAGAACCTGTTGAAGACAAGCAGCTACCATAGTTGCTCTTAGGGGTTTCATGATGACAGTATCTGCAAACCCTGCTGCTATTGCATTATCAAATTCAGTTTTGTTTATATTGGTAGCTAGGAGTATCATCTTAGGCAACTTATACATTTGTCCATTCTGCTTACAGTCCAGCAGCCACAAGTTCGTACCATTTCTCTCCCCAGTGATCCATGAGTCCTTCTCAACTAGAATTATATCTGGCTGGATTTTACTTCTGCCATATGAGATACAGAGAAATTCCAGTAAGAAAATTGAGTTAATGAAGTCCAATTTTGAACCAAATTTAAATAGAAAAACAGCCATCCAGAGATCATCTTCTTTGTCTTTTAGGAAGACTAGCAAGTATATCAGCTGATATGGCATCATGGAATTTAGATAGGGCTTACGTGATGATGCAAAGATCTTATTAGAAATTAGAATTATTAACATGTTTCAGCTATCCTCAGAAATAAAAGATTCTTTGGTTTTTCTATTCAAATGGAATGTCAAGATAATGCAAAAGATCAAAAACTTTCAGCAGTAAATATTATAAAAACAATAATCAACAGAATATGATGAAGTATGCAAAGTTTTTTACTAGTGATTAAAAAGATTCCATAGAGTAGTTCACACAATCAAGTCGTGAATGAGAAAGATACCTGAGAATGTATTTGCAATAGCTAAATAATCCAATCTTGGGCCATAAGCCAACAACATAAGCTTTTAGGTTTAGTGGTTCCTCTATGTTGAATCACTTAAGCATTTGCAGTTCAACAGGGGGAATTTCTTTCGTGAAATTTGAAACCAAAAAACATGACATGTATGTTTATTAGATCAAAACTTTCTCAATCAACTTTAAGCTATTCGATGACTCTTTGAAGGAATAGAAATTACCTAGATGATAGAGAACCATTTTTCCCACATGTATTAGTAGCCACCTTTAGGCTACTTGAAACTTCAGCGAGGATGCCTAGTCTCTTCAACTGGTATTTGGTTACGGCAGCTCTAACAGGTTTTCCATCAACTATTATAGCTTTTATTCCTCTGAAGCTGGAAGGTAGATCATCAGAATTACTCTTTTCCTTCATGTCTAATGAATTTTTATTGCACCTCCCCAAAACAGCAGTGAATGAAAATGTGCTGCCCACCTGGGGTCGGCTGATAAAATTTATCTGACCACCCATGAGTTCAACTAAGCACTTACTGATGCTCAAGCCAATACCAGTCCCTCCATAATTTCTAGAGGTTGAACTGTCTGCCTGCATGAAAGGCATAAACACACGATCCTGTGCACGCAAAGGGATGCCAATTCCTGTATCCTCCACACAAACCATGAGGGTAACCTTCTCAGAAGCCTCATTAACAGTCATCAGATCCAATGAAGCATCAAAGAAAAATTCTTCATCGGTAACTAAATGCTTAAATTTGTCCCAACTATTCCGGTCATCTGCTGCTTCAGAACCACTTAATGTCGATATATGTTTAGCTTCATTAGAACCCCCATCGACACAAATGTCACCTTTTGCGTCTGCGAAGACTTTAGAGTGATCATCTAGATGAACTTTAATGAATATATGTCCTCGTTCAGTAAACTGCAAAAACGTTCTTATTTAAGTAAAAATATATTGCAAAAGCTGATTCATGAAGAAAATGATGAAGGTAAATATTGATAATCATTCAGTGGCTCATTAGTAAATGTCAGTAAGTAATATTAAATACTTAAAAACATAATCATTTTAACTGTATGATAATGATGGAAGTGAATTAAAAAGAATTGAAATTGTTCAAATTATACTATATTTAGGTAATCAAATTTGACAAAATGCCCTTACCTTTACAGAGTTTCCAACAAGATTTGTGATGATCTGCCGGAATCTCCCAGGGTCCCCAAGAACAATTTCTGGAACTTTTTCAGAAACAAAGACTGCTAGCTATAGATCCAAAATTTGATCCCAAGCAATTCCCAATAATTTTTTTCAGTGCAACCACACATCATGAAGGCCACAATGAAATGATGTCAGCATACCCAGCAGAAACAAAACAAAAAAAAAAGAACATAATGTCAGTTTAAATAAGTAAAACTACCTTCATGCCTATCAAATGAAATAGAACATATCTTTTCAAATACAGGGAGACAAAATTAACCAATATTAGGGCCCTAGCATCAACAACTCTTTTGGCAAGAATACCAACACCCTCATTTGTTAAGTACTAACCTCAATGCCTTTGTGTCTAGACTTTTCAGAAAACAGTGAAAGAACATCATCTAGTATGGATCGAATGTCAAATGGGACAGCTTCCAGCTCCAACTTGCCAGCTTCGATTTTTGCCCGATCAAGCACCTCATTTATTAATGTTATCAATGCCTTTCCACAGGCTTGAGCAGTTTGAGCATAATCCCTTTGTGTAGAACTTAAATCCGTATCTAAAAGCAATGCAAGCATACCTGCAATTACAGCAGTCTGCATCAGAGACCTATAGTATCTAGGACATCTCATAATTCAATCGATGAGACTTGGCATACCAAGGATTCCATTCATGGGTGTCCTAATTTCATGAGACACAGTAGCTAGGAACTGCCATGAAAAACACGAGTTAAATTGGTCAAATGAAGCTGAAAATTTGAATTTGGGTTAACTATGCTTCACAAACATGCTGGAAAATATACCTGGGATTTAGCAACATCAGCAGCCTCAGCTCGTACTTTTAGCTCCTGCATTTCATGGAAATCATCCTCAACTTTTACTATATGCATTCCAGCAGCATACAAAATATAGCTCCCCAGCAAACCAATCGCACAGACCCCTAGGAAAGCAGAAATTGCTATCCAAGGTATGGGTGCCTTCTCACGGTACCTGAACAGAATCCAAATTAATGACCATACACACTTACCAGACTGCTCAATATATGGAACTGTAGCCAAGGAGTTGAACCACTTACCTACATATCATCTGATGCTTTCTGAATGGATCTCCAAAGTCCAGCTTGCTTTCATGCCAAAGGGACATGTCACCACCTTTATTTTGGTGACCATACATGATCAATTGATCGGAAGAGTTAGTGACATCATAAACATCCACCAATATTTTCTCATTTCCAGCAAGTTGTCCAAGTAAATTCTCCACTAGGGACTCAACATCAAAGGCTCCTCCAAGGTATCTGCTTTCAATTACATGGCATGCTATACATAAGAGGAATTTGTATTTTATGAAGTTAAAAGAGAAATATGTTGAGACTTTAAGTTCTTTTGCATCATATGTCTCTTGGCTGGATTCACGACAATAGCATACAATATGGGAATTTGAGATTCTAAGTGAAACTAGTACAAAAATCGACAACTTTTCTCCATGATTGAACCCTACATCTCAGGCCTCAAGCAATACTGAAAAATAAGTAGAGCACAATCATTCAATTTTATAGTCAACAAATCATTGGATTCATTAAGCCAAGAATCAGAAGCAATGCAATGGTTGTGGTGGTCATCAACAGCAGTGCTGTTTCGGAAATAAAAAAATTAGTGTAACAACAAGAACAATACCTAAACCCACTGGGAAGATTTCAAAATGCATGTGTAATGGAGTTTGATGTTATCAAAGTATACATACAAAAATTACCAAGTTAGTAGTTAATGTTATCTTGACAAGTTTGGCCACAAATATAAAGATTAAAATATATTCGTCAGAGCAAATACCGTATCTATGTTACAGAATGTTAAGAAAGAAGTGGATAATGCAGAAGTATTAACTAGTAGCTAAAACTCATAAATTTAGGAAATATGACTAATATTAAGCTGCTGGAATATCAATTTTCAGGTCTGGATTTTAAATTGGAATACTGAAGTTTCAGATTAAGTATAGTTTGGTTTTTTGGATTTGATTGATGTAAAATTAGGCTAAAAGTTTAGGGTTTCATATGGCTCGAATTTAAGCTTAATATAGCTAGAATTTAGGGTTTTAGTTGTTGGAATTTAGTGAGGACACAAATAAGGGAGGTTAAGAAACTAAAAATTACTCCTAAGGTCTAAGAATCACTCTTAAAAGAAAGCATCTCACCTAATTAGAAACTCAAATTTATTAAAAAAAATTCCAATATATCTTGTTATTGAAGGGCTAAATATGCACATATCTATAGAGAAGTTCCTAAAACCTTACACTAGTGGCAAAGGTTCCTAACAAATTTAAATCTTATTCTAATAAAAATTCTATAAATCCTAAATAAATAAGATAACATATCTAAAACTAGAATAACATATTTAATTTACTACTAATTCATATCTAACGAGGATTCCTAACACAATCCAAATTTTAGCCTTATTATCTTTATTGTCAGCTCAAATCTCATCCTTCATCCCACCAAATTAAGGCTTGTGGTTGACTAATTCTCCCCCTTTTATTTCATCTATAAGCTTTAAATTCTTTTGTATCAATTCTCCCCGACTTATATGAAGTCATCCTCGACGTAAAAAAAAAAACTGATCTTATACGTCTAGATTCAAATTCTGAAATTCAAATTTTAAAATCCAAGTACCATTAAAAATTGATCTTCCTTTCTATTTGACAAGAAACTGTCCATATCCTCCAGCTCCTATGGCTACGATTTGTTCACCAAGAACATCCTCTTAACTCCTCTTTAAGATGAGGAGTGGTTGGAATTCTTACAACAGTAAGAGATTGTATACCATCATATCCATGATAAATAATTAAGTCTACAACATTAAATATATAACTAATTCTCATGTCACTTAGTAATTCTAAAACATAAGCATTAGCACTTATCTTCTTGAGGATCTTAAGAGGTCCAACACTCCGTGAATAAAGTTTCTTATATTTTCCTTTTAGAAAATGCTCTAACAAACCATCACCACATCCTTACCATTGAATTCCACCAATCGACGATGTTGATCGGTATGTTCTTTATAAGTCAAAGTTGTTGGTTGTTATCTTTCTTCATACCTCATCAAAGATATTCCTCAAGTGCAAAATCTTCATCTTCAACAGTAACTTGTGTTATTTGCGATAAAGGAGCCAGATCAACTAGATTTCTTGGTTGAATTCCTAAAACTATCTCAAAAGGACTATTACATGTTGACCTATTTATAGAACTATTGTGTGCAAATTCTACCATGTGAAGAATTAAGTCCCAATTATTCACATTGCCTCTAACCAAACATCTTAACACTCCCACTGTTTGTCCGTCAGTTTGAGGATGGAAAGAACTTGAACATTGAAGCTTAGTGTTTAATTTTTTTGTAGAGTTCTCCAAAAATAACTCATAAACTTCACATCACGATCAGTGATTAAAAGCAATCCATAGAGACGCACAACCTCTTTGAAGAATAGTTTAGCAGTGTGCACCACATCATAAGTCTTGACCATTATATTTGTTGATGGCTTCATAAAAAAACCACATGGCTTATCTACCACATAGGCATTAAGAACACACCTATTGTTGCTTCTTGTAGTCAAATCCATTAACTTTATGTCATTACTAAATTTTGACTTTGCAAGTGCACTTATAACTTCTCCTTTATTCCTATGTTATGTTAATGTTGCATCTCCATTCAAATCTACTACTTCATCACCCACTATAACATAATCTTCATCAACTATACCAAGGATATCATCAAGTTTAAAGACAACAAGCTCTAGAACGCCAAGTAGTTGTTGGTTTAAGCCTGTGGTTTCAATTTGTTACTTGTGTTTTGATTTGTTGTTTAGAGATTTCAGCCTATTATTTAGGTGTATCAGCCTCTTATTTAGCCATTTCAGCTTGTTGTTTAAGTGTTTCAACTTCTTGTTTAGTTGTTTCAACTGTAGGGTTTGCCAAAGAATCCATTTCATTTTGCTTTCCATCACCTTAAATGCCTTGATCATCTCCCACTGTCAAACTATCTGTCATGATCATCTTTCATTGCCAAACTCTCCATGTCATCAAGTATTTGAGCACCATCTACATGCAGGCTTGAAGATTGCGATTGATTAGTTGAAGGAGAAGCATCAATAATTTCACCATCCATAATATAACACTTCCTCTAAGGTAATGCCTATTAAATTTGAGGGTCAAAATCAAGATATTATTTTTTAGCAAAGCTTTTCCCATGCATTGTGTGTTGTTGATCAATACCAATCTCCTCATCTTGCTTACCACCTTCTCCACATTTAGCATCAAATGTAGGGTGTTGGTTTGCATAATTTTTTGTGGGAGTTTTCACTTTTACAGAATATACATCAAGGCTGTCCAGTCCCTCCAAAATTGTCCAATATACTTTCTTAGAGTTGTTACATGTAAATTGGTTTTGAGAGCACCTTATGATCGAGAATCTTTATGTCTAATTTTTTCATAATTCTCAAAAGCATTTCATCTCGCTTTTGGTCACTGAGTATTCTTCTATTCGCCATTCCACTACATTGTCATTCAGAACCAAAGCTTTGAAATCCAATTGATGTAGAACAAATAGAAGAAGTATGAAATAGTAGCTAAAACTTACAAAACTAGGAAATATAGCTAATATTAGGTTGTTGGAATACCAAGTTTCAAGTCTAAATTTCAACTTGAAATGCTAAAATTTCATATCAGGTATAGCTGGGTTTTAGGGTTTGTTGTTGAAAATTTAAGCTAGAATTTTAGGGTTTAATATGACTGAAATTTAGGTCTAATATGGCTAGAATTTAGGGTTTTGGTTGCTGGAATTTAGTGAGGACACAAACAGTAGGAAACTAGGAATCACTCCTAAGGTTTAAAAATCACTTTTAGAAGAAAACATCATACTTCTAATTGAAAACTCAAATTTGTAGGGTAAAAATCCAAGACATCTTGTTATTGAAGGGCTGAGTATACACATAATTATAGAAAAGGACTTAGAACATTATTCTAGTAGGAAAGGGTTCTTAACAAATCTGAATCATATTTTAATAAAAATCTTACAAGTCTTAAATAACTAGGATAACATATCTAAAACTAGAATAAAATATTTAATTTACTACTACTTATATAATACGGATTCCTAACATAATCTAAATTTTAGTCTTTATTTGTCTTTATTGATAACTCAATTCTCATTTTTTATCCCACCAAATTAAAACTTGTGGTTGATAAATTTTTCCCCTTTTATTTCTTCTATAGACTTAAAGCTCTTTTGCATCACTTAGTATTCTTCACTATCATTTTTGTTACATATCATAGTTATTACAGAAGATTTAAAGGCTTGATTAGAGGAATTAGTATTATTCACTATCACTTTCGTTACATATCATAGATATTAGAGAAGATTTAAAGGCTTGATTAGAGGGATTAAGATCCATTGATTATAGGGATTATAATCCCTAATTAATAGTCATATAAGTGTATATATGTAGCTCCATTCTATACATAATGAATTGAGAAGGTGAATTTATTCTCTCCAAAATCACATGGTGTTAGAGCAAGAGTATTTAGCTTCTATTTTTTTGTCATTTTTTGTTTGAAGTTCTACCTGGGATAGTAGAACCTTACGCTTCTTGTGGGGTTACCATTTTCGGGTCACCATTTTATCTTGCCAACAACACCAATAGGAGCGTCACTCACCGACAAGGCCACCACCTAAAGTCCAAAAGTCAAAAACCCTACAATGAGTCACATGCGCCGTTCAAAGCTTTTGGCTTTCTCCTAAGCATCGACGCGCCTAGCACTAGTTCTTTCTTCGTCATCAAATTCCACAACCATTGATATCAGTGACAGAGTTACTTGGGGCCCAGTGGTGCATTGGGTCCCCCAAGATTTAAAAAATATTAAATGTTTTTTATTTTTAATATATATATATATATATTGGAGTTATTTGGAACCTGTTGGTACATTAGGTTTCCTTAAAATTTAAAAAAATTAAATATTTGAACCCTCCTATCTTAAATTCTTGACTCCGTCGTTGTTTTGTTGTGCAAATTTGGATAAGTGAATAATCT
>JANTNU010000001.1:7460423-7471535 GCA_024752395.1 Erythroxylum havanense
TCTCCACTTTGTTATTCGTATTCCGATTCGAAACTTTCCGAGTATTCGTTTCGCTCCGATGATTCGATTTGTATTCCAATTAGCGATTTCTCGCTTTTTCATTTTCCGTTTCTCGGTTGGGATCGGGTCCCAACAGATTCAGCCTCTAAAAGGATAAAAAATGGAACAGAAGATGACGATATAAACTAAGACGATGTAGAAGGTCAAACTAAGACGGTTAAACTAAGACGATGCAGAGGTCAAATTAAGACGATACAGAAGTCAAACTAAAATAATACAGAGGTCAAACTAAGACGATATAGAGGTCAAACTAAGATGATACAACAATCAAACTAAGATGATACAGAAGTCAAACTAAGATGATACAGAGGTCAAAATAAGACGATATAGAGGTCAAATTAAGAAGATACAGAGGCCAAACTAAGATGATATAAAAATCAAACTAACATCAATCTCCATAGCTGTCACATACACACATCCTATGCAACATCACAACTTATAATGCTCATATCTTTCTACTCTGATATCCAAAATTTACAAACTTTATATTGTTGGAAAGCTGGAAAAATCATTTACAACTTTCAAAAAGACAATTTTGCCTAAATCATCTCACAATAACCTAGAAATATCCCAGAAATCAGTGGACGAATCTTTTCCCTATGTAACCTTGAGAATCATGGGCGAAACCAAAATCATAAACCGTTAGTATCAAAAGATCATAGTTTTGCAAAGCTTTAGTGGGCATTTCAAGCCCACAATACATGAATGTTTAAAAAATATCCCAAATTACAAAAGATACATGAACAATAAATTGCTCAAAATACAACTGAAGCCTTGGTTTACTAGATTTTCTAAAATTACACTAACATTTCAAAAATGAAGTGATGTCTTGGCCCTTGACTACTTAATCTGTTGCTCATCACTTGCATATGGAGAGGAAAGTGGGGGTGAATTTAAAGCTTATGGGTAACAATTTTATAGTTTGTAACAAGCAAAGACATTTTTAAAACATTTTCCATGCAGAAATTCATGGTTATGCAAATCATGAGTGCATTACTCCAATCAACTTGTCCTGAACACATAAACACATTAAATGGTTTGGGTAAGTCCGAAACATGACGCATTACACATTTCCAATGAAATGGTCCTGTGTAGTCATTAATTCTTAAGGGAGTCCTTGAGGGAGCTCTATGCCACTAGCGGGCAGGCGGAAGAAGCCTATATTTGGGTCAATGTGCACGTCACAGTTCTTGAGTGATTACCACAAATCCACATAACACAAATATTTCAAAATCTTGTAAGCTTGGTGCCCAAAAAGGCACATTCTCTTGAAAACTTGTTTTTCATATGCTTGTTATATCTTACACCCTTTTCCAAAAGTATGGTTTCATAATCATGCATCATTTTAAAGAATCAATTTAAAAACAACTTTCCATAAACTATCACACAAATCATGTATATGCATATAGGACAGTCTTGAAGCATTTAACAACATTAAATGCACATGAATGAGGTGGTTGCAAAATTAATTAGTGTCCTTTATTGACAGAAAACTTTTATTAGCTTATCACCTAATTATAAAAGTGAAACTCACCTTGAAGTCCTTAACTATGGCTTGTTCAACTATGCCTCTCCTCTTACTCCTCTTGTCCTTCTTGATTTTCTTCAACATTGACAAAAAAATCCCAAATCATAAAAATTCAAATAGGAAAAGCCAAAGGACCTCATGCATGAAATTGATCCTGGAATAACTAAACCCATATGACCTCTCAAAACTCCAAAAGATTAAAATCAACTTACCTTGAATCTTCACCCAACAATGATTTTCTTGGCTCTAATGGAAGCTATAACCTTCCTCTTCCTTTTTCCTTCTTGAACAACTTTAGGAATCACTCTTGAAGGTTAAGAAAAATCGAAACCTAACTTACTCTCCTTTTTTTCTCTAAACTCACGAAACTCTCTCCCTTCTTTCTTCAATTTTGTTTTCTCTCTCCTCCAAATGAAAGACACCGTATTTTCTTCCCCTTTTTACCATTAATGCTTGCACAAAGTCCATTTTGCCCTTATTTAAAAGCTTATATCCTTACATCCTTAAGTGACTTGCCTAAAAATGCCCTTCATGCTATACATTCCTAACACTTAAATTTAATTGACCTATGCCACATAATACCAGTAACATCAACATGTTAATTAACTCCAACATACATTAATCTAGCAAGACCTCAAAATCAGTCTCATCATGTTAAAAATTTCTTTTAGGGGCTAACATTTCTCTCCCTCTTAAGAAAATTTCGTGCTCGAAATTCTTACCTGAGTCGTTGAAAAGGTGTAGATGCTTTTCCCTCATGGCCTTCGTGGCCTCCCATGTGGCCTCTTCAACAGAGTGATTTTTCCACTGGACTTTGATAAGTTGAATCGTCTTGTTCTTGAGGGCCTTTTCATTGGTGTTTAGGATCTCTACTGGAATCTCCTCATAACTTAGATCATCTCTCAAAAGAACCTCAATGGTTTGAATGATGTGGGATGGATCTGATATGTACCTTCTCAATATGAACACATGAAAGACGTCATGTATCTATGACAATTCTGGTGGTAGCGCCAACCTAGAGGCTAGCGGTCCAATCCTCTTTACAATCTCATATGGACCCACGTATCTCAGACTCAACTTGCCCTTCTTGCCAAACCTCATAACTCCTTTTCAAAGAGATGTCTTAAGAAAGACTTTCTCACCGACTTCATACTCTATCTCCTTTCAGTGTGCATCGGTATAACTCTTCATTCTATCTTGTGCTGCCTTAAGTTGTTGTTTAACTAGATTAACCTTATCGGCTGTCATCTGAAGTAGCTCTGGCCCTATCAGATTTCTTTCTTCTTCTTCATCCCAACATATCGGTGTTCTACATCTCCTTCTATACAGTGCTTCATATGGGGCCATTTGAATGCTCGAATGGTACGAATTATTATAAACAAATTTGATTAATGGAAAATGTTCATCCCAAGCTCCTTTGAAATCCGTCACACATGCTCTAAGCATTCTCTCAAGTGTCCGAATGGTCCTCTTAGATTGACCATCCGTCTGGGGATGAAAAGTCGTACTAAAATTCAACTTGGTTCTGAGAGCCTCTTGCAAGCTTCCTCATAATCTCAAAGTGAATCAAGGATCCCTATCAGAGACTATTGAATCCAGAATCTTAAGTAATCTTACTATCTCATCTATATATTTCTTGGCTAGCACATGTAGAGAGTCAGTCTACTTAATTTCCAGGAAATGGGTTAACTTCGTCAACCGATCGATAATGACCCATATGGCATCATATTTCTTACTAGTCTTAGGCAAACCTATTAGAAAATCCATAGTTACCCTTTGCCATTTCCACTCAGCCTTGAGTTGTTGACACACTAGACACTTACTCACATATTCTGCTACATCCCTCATCATGCCTTTCCACCAGAAATGTTCTTTCAGATCTCTGTACATCCTGGTGCTATCTGGGTGTATGGCATAAGGCATATATGTGCCTCATCCAGTATTTCATCCCTTACGTCTTTGAAATTCGGGATACAAAGTCTATTTCCTATAACCATAAGTCCATCATCCCTCACTGCCACTTTAGATTTCTTGCCATTCTGAATTTCTTTTCGAAGCTCACTCAATTCTGCATCCTGTGCTTGTAACTCCTTAACTTTCTCCCTGAGTATCGGTCTGACTCTGAAGGTAGCAACAATATAATCAGGTTCCTCCTGTTTCAAACTTATCCTAAGCTTAGCCATCTCCTCTAATAGAGGCAGATAAACTGTTTGAACATGAGCTATAGAGGATTTCCTACTCAAGACATCCGCTACCACATTCTCCTTTCCTAGATGGTACTTAATCAACAAGTCATAATCCTTGAGCAACTCTAACCACTTTTTTTGTCTCAAATTCAATTCCTTTTAGCTCAATAAATATGTAAGACTTTTATGATCAGTGAAAATCCTTGTTTGAACCCCATACAAATAATGTCTCCAAATCTTTAGGGCAAAAACTATTGCTACTAACTCCAGATCATAGGTCAGGTAATTCAGTTCGTAAGGCTTTAACTGTTGGGAGGCATAAGCTATTACCTTATCTTCTTGCATTAATCACTATATACTGTATAACACTTATCTCCCACAGGCAAAATCAGAATTGGGGAACTTGTTAATCTGCACTTAAGCTCCTTAAAACTTTTCAGGCATTCCTCACTCTAGATAAATTTCTAGTTCTTCTTCAATAACTTAGTCATCGGAGCAACTATCATAGAGAATCCCTCAACGAATCTCCTCTAATATCCTACCAAACCCAGAAAACTCCTCACTTCTGTCACTGTCTTGGGTGCATGCCAATTTACCACAACTTTAACCTTCCTTGGATCAACATGTACCCCATCTTTCGAAATCACATGCCCAAGAAAAACCACTTCATAAAGCTAAAACTCACATTTGCTGAATTTGGCATAAAGATCCCTCTCCCTTAATGTCTATAACACAATCTTGAGATGCTCCTCATGTTCCCCTTCGCTCTTGGAATATACTAGAATGTCATCAATAAACAATATGACAAATTGATCTAGATATTCCTTAAAAACCCTATTCATAAGATCCATAAAAGCAGCTAGAGCATTGATTAATCCAAAAGGCATGACTAAAAACTCATAATGTCCATACCGTGTTCTGAAGGTTGTCTTGCTTACATCAAACTCCTTGATTCTGAGCTGATGATAGCTTGACCTGAGATCAATCTTGAAAAAGACGCTTGTTTCTTAAAGTTGTTCAAACAGATCATCAATCTGACGCAGAGGATACTTATTCTTAATAGTCACCTTGTTGAGTCTCCGATAATCAATACACATGCGCCATGTTCTATCCTTCTTTTTAACAAACAGAACTGGTGCTTTCTAAGGTGACAAATTTGACCTTATGAATCCCTTCTCTAGTAGTTCTTCCAATTGTTCCATAAGCTTTTTCAACTCCGCTGGAGCCATTCTATAAGGTGGTATAGAAATGGGTGTGGTTCCAGAAATTAAGTCGATGGCGAACTCGATTTCCCTCACTGATGGCAAATTAGGTAAATTCTTTAGAAACACATCTGGAAACTCCCTCATAATTGGAAAATTTTTTGATTTTCCTTCATTCCCATCAGTGTACATAACATAAGCTAAGAAGGCTTCACATCCCTTTCCTATCATCCTGTTAGTTAACAAAGCAGAAATGATTCTTGGTGATGATGTTTTCTTGTCCCCTCTGAAAATCACCTTCTCATCGTTGCCTAAGTCAAATTCCACCTCCTTAAGGCTACAGTCTAACTTTACATGATACTTCTCCATAACATCCATTCCCAATATGACAGCTAGCCCCTTTAACTCTAGGGGTAGCAAGTCCACCACCAATTGAGTACCCTCGAAGAAAATTTTACAATTTTTATACACTCGACTTATAATCACATCCTCCCTAGAGGAGTGCTAACAATTAAAGGACTTCTGAGTGGCATCAAAATAACATCATGTAATGTCATGCTTGCAGAAACAAATGAATGCATGGAGCCAGAATCAATCAACACATATATAGCAGAATTAAATAACTGAACCATACCTGTGACAACTTCAGGTACGACTGTAGCTTCCTCTCTAGTCATAACAAAAACCCTGACCTGTGCTTGACCCCTTGGCCTCCCTATAGGAATAGTCTTCTTTGTAGTTCCAGAGCTACCCACCTCTGTAATTGGTCTGGTTCCCACAGTTTTGGCTCTCCTCGGGGCTTGCATCTGGAACCCCTCTTATGTTGTTACTTGGGGACAGTCTTTGATCAAGTATCCTTTCTCTCCACATCGAAAACATGCTCCAAGTAGTTTAAAGCATTCTCCCTTGTGAAACTTCCCATAATGCTCACATTGAGGGTTTGTGTATGTGCTCCTCCTCATCCTTCCAATGCTTCCTACACTTGAGACTTGTCCCGAGGCTGCTCTTTCCTACTTGTCCTTAATAGGACCACTGCTCCCCACTTCACTCTAAGTATGGAAACTCCTTGTACTCCTCTCATGCCTTAGAGTACTCATCCCCTTTTTAGTAGACTGCTCTTTGTTCTTCCTCTTCCTGCTCACTTCATTTATGATATTCTCCAGTTTTTCAGCCTGGAGTGCAATATCTACCAATTGTTGGTAGTCATATAAATTATGGATCAGGACCTTCTCCTTGATCCCCAAATGCAATCCTCCCTCAAACTTGCGGCACTTATCCTCCTCATTAGCAACAATGTTGGCCGCATACAGTGACAGCTGGGTAAACCTCAGCTCATATTCACTCACACTCAGGTCTCTCTGTGTGAGATTTAAAAACTCTCTAGCCTTCTCTTGGATATATACCCTCGAGGGGTACTTTTTGCTGAACACTTCTACAAAGTCTCTCTAGGATAACACCATAGGCATCACTTGACTGTGTGGCACTGATTCCCACTAATGAAGAGCATCTCCTTATAGCAAACTTACTACATAATCTAACTTCTCCTCATTCAAGAACTTCATCTGAATCAGAACCCTCTCGGTCCTCTTCAACCAGGCTTCAGCCTCTTCAGGATTTGTAGTCCCATGGAAATCTATAGCTCCATACTTGGGGAGCTTATCATACTGACCACTCCTCTCCACTGGAGCCTGCATCGAGCCTTACGATCCTTGGCCCATGAAATACGTGAAAGCCTGGGGAAAGACCTGAAAGAACAGCAGGTCCATAGATGGCATAGAAGGAGGAGGCGGTGGTACTTCATAATGCACACTAGGTGCCTCAGGATTAGGAGCAGGGTATGTCCCATCATCTTGTGGGATATAAGATTTATCCGTGCTCCCTTAACGAGAGTCAGATCGAGTCAGAACTCCTTGAGTTCTTCTTCGAGGCGGCATTTTTCACTCCTTGAATAGAAACCATTGAAAATCTTTAGCTTATGCAAAAAAAATTTCAAAGTATGTAAAACGGTTCAAATCGTATAAAACAATTTCAAATCATGAGAAACAAATTAAAGCTTTCATGTTTTAAGCTACCCATTTCATTATAAGGATACTCCAAAACCTCGTCCCAAACTTGGATCGAAACCTGGTCACTCTGATATCATAATATGTTGGACCCCGTTTTTGGAGCCTAACAACCAGAGTCATAAACCTTATTGCCATCATTCCATAAGTTTGGTGTGCCCACACTAGTCAACCACCTGAAATACAACTTGACTTCTTCAAATAAATTGTAGCTCTAAGCCTTTAGTTTGCTTTGAAGTAAGAATCATCTCAATCAGAGTTTTACAGCTCAAGATAAATTTAAAAAGCTAAAACGTGTTCATATCCCAATCATTCTCTCCCAATTGACTTCTCACTTACTCTAATGCAAACTTCCTCAAAACAACTGCCAATCATTCTCTCCCAATTGACCTCTCACTTACTCTAATGCAAACTTCCTCAAAACAACTCCAAAAGATACAAATTTTCATGTAAAGATAGTAAAAGATGTTAGGAATCCATTTCTTCAAGAATCACTTCATTTGGAGGTCAGATGAGGAAGTTATACTCGAAAGAATTGAACATGTTTATACCATCAATCAATTTGCACCTATCTTGGCGCAATTGCCATAACTCCCACTAAAAATGTCTGATTTACTTCATTTTTGACGGTTTTAAAGAATACCTCTAGATCTACAACTTTCATGAGAACATGAAGTGAGATTCGGCCTTTAAAAGGATCAAAAATAGAATAGAAGATGATAATAAAAACTAAGACGATGCAAAAGGTCAAACTAAGAGTGTCAAACTAAGACGATGCAGAGGCCAAACTAAGAAGATGCAGAGGTCAAACTAAGACGATGCAGAGGTCAAACTAAGATGATACAGAGGTCAAACTAACATCAATCTCCATAGCTATCACATACACACATCCTATACAACATCATAACTTGTAATGCTCATATTTCTCAATTCCGATATCTAAAATTTACAAACTTTATATCATTGGAAAGTTGGAAAATCATCTACAACTTCCAAGAAGACAATTTTGCCTAAATCAACTCACAACAACCCAAAAATATCCCAGAAGTTAGTGCACGAATCTTTCCCCTATGTAATCTTGAGAATCATGGGCGAAACCAAAATTATAAACCGTTAGTATCAAAAGATCATAGTTTTATAAAGCTTTAGTGGGCATTTCAAGCCCCCAATACATGAATGTTTAAAAAATATCCCAAAATACAAAAGATACATAAACAATAAATTGCTTAAAATGTAACTAAAGCCTTGGTTTACTAGATTTGCTAAAATTACACCAACATTTCAAAAGTGAGGTGATGCCTTTGCCTTTGACTACTCAATCTCTTGCTCATCACCTGCTTATGGAGAGGAAAGTGAGGGTGGGCTTAAAGCTTGTGGGTAACAATTTTATAGTTTGTAACAAACAAAGACATTTTTAAAACACTTTCCATGCAGAAATTTATAGTTATGCAAATCATGAATGCATTACTCCAATAAACTTGTCATGAACACATAAACACATCAAATGGTTTGGGCAAGTCCTAAACATGACGCACTACACATTTCCAATGAAATGGTCCTGTGTAATCGTGAATTCTTGAGGGAGTCCTTGAGGGAGCTCCATGCCACTAGCGGGTAGGCAGGAGAAGCCTATACTTGGGTCAACGTGCACGTGACAATTTTTGAGGGACTACCACAAACTCACATAACACAGAGATTTCAAAATCTTGTAAGCTTGGTGCTTAAAAAGGCAGATTCTTATATGCTTGTTATATCTTACAAACCCTTTTCCAAAAGTATGGTTTCATAATCATACATCATTTTAAAGAATCAATTTAAAAACAACTTTCCATAAACTATCACACAATTCATGTATATGCATGTAGGACAGTCTTGCAGCATTTAAAAACATTAAATGCACATGAATGAGGTGGTTGCAAAATTAATTACTGTCTTTTATTGATAGAAAACTTTTATTAGCTTATCACCTAACTATAAAAGTAAAACCCACTTTGAAGTCCTTGACTATGGCTTGTTCAACTATGCCTCTCCTCTTGCTCCTCTTGTCCTTCTTGATTTTCTTCAACGTTGACAAAAAATCCCAAATCATAAGAATTCAAATAGGAAAACCTAAAGGAACCCATGCATGAAATTGATCCTGGAATGCCTAAACCCATATCTTTTCTAAGTTTTTTGAACCATGGACCTTTTAAAACTCCAAGAGATTAAAATCAACTTACCTTGAATCTTCACCTAACAATGATTTTCTTGGATCTAATGGAAGCTATAACCTTCCTCTTCCTTTTTCCTTCTTGAACAACTTTAGGAATCACTCTCAAAGGTTAAGAAAAATCAAAACCTAGCTTGCTCTCCTTTGTTTCTCTAAACTCACGAAACTCTCTCCCTTCTTTCTTTAATTTCATTTTCTCTCTCTTTCAAATGAAAGACACCATATTTTCTTCCCCTTTTTACCATTAATGCTTGCACAAAGTCCATTTTGCCCTTATTTAAAAGCTTATATCCTTACATCCTTAAGTGATTTGCCTAAAAATGCCCTTCATGCTATATATTTCTAACAATTAAATTTAATTCACCTATGCCACATAATCCCATTAACATCAACATGGTAATTAACTCCAACATACATTAATATAGCAAGACCCCAAAATTAGTCTGATCATGCTAAAATTTTTTTTTGGGGGCCAACACCATATAATCAAAGAAGCTTAGAGGAAGAATTTCCTCTAACTTGCACAAAATTACTAGAATATCCCTTTCTAGTATTTCCATTTCAGTGAACTTGATCTCAAATGATGTTAAAATTAAAAAAAAACTTATTTCTGTTATCACTTCCCAAACCTTATTCCACTCCTAAAATGTGATTGGAATTATCCTTTGCATAAACACATGACAATCATGACTTTTCAACCCAAATAATTTGTATTTCCTCATGTTTACACACCTTGCCAAGTTTGAAATATAACCATCGAAAAACTTTAGACTTTTTATTTCACACAATATTTTCTTTTATTTTTTGTACAAAGTGTAACATGTTTTTAGATATTTACAGACACGGAGATCCTTATATAACTCATTTCTTCTATAAAAAAGTTACAAATCTGCTCGTGATTTTGCATTGTCTTTTATCCTTGCTTCAATGTTCATTATGGTATTAAACAAATTGTCAAAAAATTCTTTTCAATATGCATCACATATAGAATATGACTTATCAAATTAGTTTTCCGATATGGCAAATCCCAAAAGATGCTTCATTTTCTCCAACCAAAGTTTTTACTAATGCTTGTATTAACTTCATCAGCTTCAAATCCTGTAACTTTTAGCAAGCCTAGTTCATCAATCTCTAACAAAATCTCTTCACCAGCTTTGTAAGGAGGAGGAGGTGTTTTTACTATCCTATTCTTAATGAACTTTTGTTTATTGCGTCTAAATGGATGATCTGGAGGAAGAAACTTCAAGTGATTATCAAACTAACACACTTTGCCCTCGTTTGGAAGATAAAATTCATCAAAATTGTTGCCATAATAAGGACTAGTCAATTTTCCTGCTGTGCTCCATCCAAACAACATGACATATGTCGGACAATCACTAATGGTCCACATCAATGCTGCTCTCAACACAAAATTCTGTTTTAGAGACACATCATATGTTTGAATACCATATTCCTAAAGATGTTGCAATTCTGATCAATGTTTGTAAGAAAACATCAATTTTATGCTTCGGATTTGAAGAGCCTGCACAATCACTGTCAAGAACATATATGTGTCCTTCATACACACCCGTAGAGGCAAATTATAAGGAGTTATTATGATTGACCATGTTGAATATTACTGGTCGGATTGACCAAAATATTGGAATCCATCCGTCGATAATCCCAACCTTACATTTCGACTTTCAGTTATAAACTCAATATGGATGTCTTTGAAATGTTTTCATACCAGTGTTGGAGTTATGTAAATATAATGCCCTGGAAAGCAAGTGTATTTACATGTAACTTTGTCTTCTTCAGTTACAGTTTTGTAATGAAAATATTTATTATTAATAAAACAAAAGAGTTTGGTTTTATCTGTATGAGC
>JANTNU010000001.1:7674119-7686308 GCA_024752395.1 Erythroxylum havanense
GATACATCAAAAATGTCACAAACTTTATTATATTGTTATACATTTTTCACATTTAAATTATATAAAATTATGATGAGAAATATTGTCACTTAAGTACGTCTTATCTGTAAAAGATATTTCGTCATTAATATTATCATTTAATAGTGACAAATTATGTTGTCACATGTATTATTATTATTAATGAGAAAAATATAGTCACTAATATTTTTATTAATGGTTCAATAATTTTTTTCACAAATTTAAAATTTATATCGTACGACAATTTTATCACTACTATGTTTACTATTGTCACAAATAAAATTTTGAATATAATAATATAATGACAGTACTAATGCAAAAATGTCATTAATAATCATTTTATATGGAAAATATTGTCACCTTTTTTTGAATCAATAATATAAACAACTATAAATATGATAAAACATATCATCCCAAATAATTATTTTGGAACTCAATAGTAATTTCACAAAAGAAACAAAATTAAACACTAAAATTAATTTTTTTTTGTCAACCAAACATGAAACTCAAAGAAATTAATCAAACTCAAAGCCTTAGAGATTGTCCTTCAAAGCCCACTACATTGACAACATGAATCAAAACAATTATAGATTAAGATCCTGCAAAACAAACAAAAAATTTTAATTAGAATATAAAATATTATAATACAATAATAAATTGTCAATTATACTTACATTATTAGTTGGAGTACTTGGTGAAGATAGATTAAGTAACACACTAGGAATCTCTGCGATATTTGCTAAATGTCTAAAAATTCCTTGAAGTTATTTCAAGTCTATAGCTTGCTTTTCCAATATTAGATGTTGAGCTTGAATCTCCTCTTCTTACTTTTTCTATGTTTCATTAAGCCTTGCAACTTCGTTAACCAATTCACTTTAATGTTTCTTTGTTGCCTCATTTTTTGCAACAATCTTACTTTTTCTTGATAGTTTTATGTCATCGACTTGCACCTACACCACGTAATCACGCCTCAACCATCATATATGAAAGACCAGTTAAAAATTATAAATGTTGAGATTAAAAAAATACAATATAACTGGGACGATTAGCTAGTGTTGTCCATGTCGTTTAGATTAACTTCATACCTTAGCCATCATATAAGAAAGATAGGCCATAAGAATCATTAAAAAAAAAACTTCAAGATCGATAGAGAGCCTGAAATTATGCATAATTAAAGTAGTTTTTTTTCAATCAAGAAAGAAAAAAGTCATCATATAAGAAAGATAAGCCAACCAATTAAACATTGTAGGATTAAGTAGAACTAAAGACCAATTATTAAGCCAAATAACGCATCCGCAAAAGAAGATAGAATACCATATGCTCCCTAAATATGATAAACACGTAGTTTTAGCCACTGACATTAGTATCCAGATTGGCGATATCTTCATAAGCCATACACAAATTGAGGCAAGAAGTTTAAAGTCAGAAAGTTATGATGAGACAACCTTATGAAAACAAAACAAGTATTCAACTCTATTGACTTCTGGCAAACCAAATATCATCCTCTCTAACTAATTCAAATATTCTCGAGACATCAAAACCATAATGGACAATAACGAGTTAATGACTTTGAAGAAATTTTATTGAGTATAGAATACACTTAGATGGTGTTTAGCACAATGTAATGGAAGGTGTATTACAATCATTTATTCAATTATACATACAAGTTGTAATGTAATCAAATCCATCTACATCATAAAATTCATAATCTTGTTAAACCATAGCTTCCCATTAGCTTTTTGTAGTTCCACTAACTAGTTTAAACCACTGGGAATAGAGAATGTATTCACAAAGACATTTCATCTCTGTACTTCTTAAGAAACATTCTTGAGATCTTCTGCAACCATTAAACTGAAATAATTCTTCATTTTCCACAGATCATTGTAATTGAACAAGTAACAATAGTTGAGACTTGAGGAAGCTCTGTTATAATACAAATAAATCTATCAAAAACTCTAGTATGGAAATATATAATCTTACATTTCCCTGCATCCATTCATTTAATTAATCTCGAGTTTCATTGTTCTTTCATAAGATGAGCAAAAGTTTTTTCTTTCAACCACAAAGTTCTAAAAATTATTAAAGAATAACATAAAGAAAATCAACTTTCTGTCTAACCAAACAAGTTTTGAAACTTCTACTAGTCAGCATCGACTACTATTTAGAGACTTGGAGCTTTAAAAAAAACGCAGAATCAAGCACTCTGTCTCACCCATATCCAGCAAAATTGAAGACACCTAATCTTTAATTCTTAATTCGACTAATGTAAAGATCTTAACAGTGTAATAGAACGGTGTTAAAAGTCCACAAAACAAAGGATGAATAATGAATTAAGTGGTGTTGCAGAGAGTTAAGAGAGCTTGAGATCAAAAAACAAAGTTTAAAGCGTTCTAAGTGTGTTGGACACTTTCCTTAAAGTGTTATTTTCCCCTACTATACTTGCAAACCGGGTTAAAGGAAAAGTACTTCTAGGATACAAATAACACAAGAACATTCAAGTTGTAAGAATATGAATGTTCTTCGAGAATTATGAATGTAGAGATTGTGGTAGTAGAATTGTTCAAAAAAAAATTAATCTTGACTAAAACTTATGTACATATAGAGTTTTCAGAACAGTCACGTCTGTTCATAACAAGTCACAACTTTTAGAAAGGAAGCAACCCTTCAGAACAGTCATGTCTATTCACAACAAGATATAACTCTTGTAAAGGAAGCAGCCTTTCAAAATAGTCATGTCTTTTCATGATAAGTCACAACTCTTAGAAAGGAAGCAACCCTTCAAGACAATCACGTGAACAAGCAATCCTTCAGAACAATTACGTCTATTCATGACAAGTCACAACTCTTAGAAAGGAAGCAATCCTTCAGAGCAGTCACATCTATTTATGACAAGTCACAACTCTTGGAAGGGAAGCAACCCTTTAGAACAAGTTTGACTTTAACTACTTATATCATAAACTAATTTCCAACAATACCCCGTTTAGTTTGTGACATAAGAAAAAACACAACATAAACAAGAAGTCATGCCTAAAGGAAGGCAGGTTTCGCCTTAAACCATCTATAGTACAAACATATCACAAAATCCAAAGGAAATGATTGGTGGCTCATTGTTTAAACCATCATTCACAAAGGTTTAGACATATCGCACATATGAACCCTCTTAGCATTCAATTAATTCAAATTACAATTTTAGCACTATTACTGGCCATATGCCCATCGTAGTTCAAGATCATATACAAGAGATTACCTTAAACTCTTGCTAGAAGTGGCACCACCTCTAATGATCATATAGGTGAAAAGTATTCTAGCTATGTTTACATAACCATAAACAAGCACTCAAGAATAATTTTATTAAGAGTTTTCTCTTAACCTTCTAGCTTAAGAGTAACAAATTGCATCACTAATTTATTGGAATGGTTTACACAATCTTAGTGCTCACAACCACTAAACAACTTGTTATTACCCTTTAAACCTTATAATCTAGGAGTAGTTCTAGAAGAAGGTTAGGTTACCATTGCTATTGATTTTTATTAAAAGGTTTTAATCTCATTCCAGATGTCATCAAACTAACTAAATCTTTTGCAAGAGATTTAGTAAACAAATCTGCCACATTATCACATGTCCTTATATAAACAACTAAGATGACATCTCTATTTAGCATTTCTCTAATAAATGCATGTCTTAAGCTTATATGTCTAGATTTACCATTGTACACTATCATAATGTAAGGTTATTGCAGGAATGGGATGAGGCCAAAGATCTATATCCAATAACAAATCCCTTAGCCACTCAAGCTCCTTACAAGCAGAACATAGAGCTATAAATTCAACTTCCATGGTAGAGTGAGTAATCACTATTTGTTTCTTTGAAGCCTAAGAAACAACTCCACCACCAAGCAAGAATACCCAACCATTTGTGGGTTTCTGGTCACTAATGCTAGTAATCCAACTAGCATATGAAAATCCTTCAATAACATTTGGAAGCTATTATCAAAGAGTCCAAAATCTTTTGTCTTTTTAAGGTATCCTAACACACTTTTAATAGCTTGCCAATGTTCTTGGATAGGACTTTTAGTGTATCTAGCTAGTCTACACATTGAGTATGAGATATCTGGTCTAATGTAACTCATTGCATACATTAGACTTCCAATTATACTAGCATATTCAAGTTGTGCAATTGGATTACCTTCATTCTCATACAACTTAAATTTAGGATCAAAAGGAGTACTTACCTCTTTTACATTCAAATGTTGATTTTTTTTTTAGGATTTCCCTAACATAATATGATTGAGAGAGTGTAAAAACCCCTCTATGTTTCTTAACTTTAATGCCTAAGATAGTATCTTCTTCTTCGAGATCTTCATCTTGAATTTAAAAGAAAGATACTTCTTAGTTTCAACCATACCTTTATATGTAAGACTAACAATGAGCATGTCATCTATATAGAGACAAATGATTACTATATATTCTTCATTAAATTTAGAATAAATGCACTTATCAACATTATTATATCCAAATCAATGTGAGAGTAAAATAGATTCAAATTTCTCATGCCATTGTTTAGGTGCCTGCTTCTAGCCATATAATGACTTGAATAGCTTACATACTTTCTTTTCATTTCCTGGTCGTACAAAGCCTTCCAGTTGTTCCATATACAATTCTTCATCTAGATTACCATTTAAGAATGTTGTCTTTACATCCATTTGGTGTACATGAAGGCTATAGATCGAAGCTAAAGCCAAAAGTACTCTTACCGATGTAATTCTAGCAACTGGTGCATATGTGACAAAGTAATCGATTCTTTCTTTTTGCCTAAAACCTTTAGATACTAGCCTTAATTTGTAAGCTAGAATAGTACCATCTGTGGCAAATTTTCTTCCAAATATCCACTTACAACTAATTGGTTTGGACCCGTAAGGTAAATCAACTAGAACCCAAATATTGTTAGACAATATTGAGTTAATTTCATCATTTACTGCTTCTCTCTAAAATGTCATATCCCTTTATTTCATTGCTTCACTAAAGGTTTTAGGATCTTCCTCTACACTTAATAAAACCAAAGTTTTATTTAGTAGAGTATCCTTATTGCCTTCTATTAAGAAAACAATAGCTTGTGAAAAAATAAAATCTAAAGGCAGATATTTGTCCCTCCTTTGATGTTGACTTCTCCTAGGTTCACTTGGAGGGTCTACAGTTAGCCTTTTTAAAGCACTTGAGAGTTCAAAACTTGGAGAAGGGGTAGGTCCATTTGATGGATCCTTATTTACATCGAGTATTTAAGAAAAAAAAAATCCTCAAAGAACTCAACATCCCTTGATGCTACAATCACCTTAGACTCAACTTTTAATAGTTTATAAGCTTTAGAATTTTCTGTATAGCCCACTAACACACTTTTCAGTGCTCTTGGTCCCAACTTTGTTCTTTTGTTGTCAAAGACTCTATAGTATAAGCTACACAGTCCCAAACTTTCAAATATAACAAGTTTGGCTTCCTTCCTTTCCATACTTCATATGGAGACTTTTGTCTTTAAGGATGGAATAAGATTATGCAAATGACATGCAGCTAACAAAGCCTTACCGCACAAGTTTTTTGGCAAACCCGAACTCAACAACATAGAATTAACTGTCTTGTAGAGTTCTATTTTCCTTTTAGCCAAACCATTTTGCTGTTCGTAGTAAATGTTCATGATTCAGGAATGTTTCCAGCTGGCTTCAATGATACGAATTTTATCTTCACAGGTAATTGGGGATTAATGCACTCGACACATGAAAATTTTACGATTAGATACACAACTTAAACATCTGACTATGCTGCATCGCCGGCCATTTACAGCACTAAATGTACAATCCGAAACAACAATCAGGTTAACCTGAGCTGCAACCTGACATGGCTCTTCACTCTTGAGCCTGGCTTCGACTAGCTTTTTAGACTTCATTTCGGCGAGTCAGTGTGTGTTTGTAGAGTCTTACCAACGAGCGTTCGACATATTCATCAATAACAGGACAGCTCAAAGACAATTAGATATGATGGCGTCAAGTGGCGGATGTGGTTCTTCGATGTACAGGGATTATGTAGTTTTTGTGCCTTTTCTGAAAGGAATCTCTGGCAAGATGAACTTGTGGCTCGATTTACACCCAGATATTGATAATATCCTACTTATCATGATGCAATTTTGAATGGTTTGGAGATATTCAAGCACAGCAATACTGAAAACATGAATCTGACGCCTAAGACAACTTTGACATATTGTCTTACAGGCCTATAGGATCAACCACGTTTAATCACCAAAAGCAACAGCCCAACAAGAGAATTGGAGGGCTTTACTTCGTTCTAGCACAACCCATAAGATCGAAGATATCAGCTACAATGATCAAAGATATCAATGTCCAAGCTCAACTTTGAAGAACGACAATTTTAACATGAGGGTCAAATTAAATGGAAAAACCATGGAATATCTTTTAGAAATACAAATTGCAAAAGAAGAGTCAAAGAGTGCATACTAATTTAGTAACATAAATTCTACATCGTACAGTTCTACAGAGACTCTTTTTTAACTGAAAATAGCGTCCAAAGATGAACTATGCTATTGTGCTCACGTTTAAGCACCACTACAAACTTCTTTTTAAGCATCTTAAGTTCCCGCATGTTCCTCCCCTGCTGAAGATATTATTATACAGATTAAGCTTGTAAAGTGCAATCATTCTTCCAAGCGGCGATATGAAACTCATATTCAGAAAACCGGTGAGTAGTCCTGTATAATATGAGACAACTCATAACACAGTGAACATTCCATGTACATCATAGAATCAGATCACATTATACAGGTAACTTACATGGTAAAATGACAAGACCGAGTGACTTGCTACTCGCACTTGATAGATCGGTAAATGTGACGGACAAAAAACAACGAAGCACGAAAACCGATGGTCCCCAACATCAAGAAAAAACCGTAACATATGCAGGCCATGTATCCAAAGAAAAATGAGGTTTGCATGAAACCTGACATATCTGATCGTGCATAGTAGTAATACAAACAATAACCATATATAAATAAGCCAGTTGATCCACCACAGAGGAAAGACCTGAAAAAAGGAGTATAATAAATATGAATTATAGGATAGAAAATGGAACTGAACTGCTGGATCACTTTTCAGAGACTGATACAAGAAACAGTAGCGTAATTAGCAAACTAGAAATTGTAAGTGTAAACTATTTCATTTTATGTACTCGATTCTTGGGATTTACATCTCTCTCTCATGTATATTTCACAAGTAGAATCATATCACCAAATTTTAAGACATGCGCAAATGTCACGAAAACTAAAAACAGAAAGGATACAAGAAATACATAATAAGACATCAATTACTCAGATCCACACAGATACTAGCTCTCTAAAGCTAATATCAATAGGTTAATATTTTGATGTATCAAAAGTAACCTAAGCTTTCCAGATATGAAATTAAAGGGTCTTTAAAGTTATAGTAAAACTAGGTAACCATAATTTTTAGCATAACAAAAATCTCAGATAAACTCAAGCTAATGATGCTAGGTAAACTCAAGCAAATGATGTTAGGATCACTCATCTTGATCAGTTTAAAGATATTTCATATGATATCCTAATGGGACTTCACAAGGAGAACAGAGAAATTTTAAATCATGTAAATTGTAGAAGGCATAAACAACGGGGATGGCACAAATTAACAGTAATACATACCTCCACCACCATTCATGGTCTTCAGCTGCAAGCTGGAAGTATGTCAACGCCACTGTTATAAAAGCAGTGACAATCAAGAGAATAATGAACACTATGAACAAAATGCTGTAGATGGTGTAAATCCTGTGACCCCAGACACTTGCAAATATGTAGTAAAGTTCAATGTAAATTGCACTGAAAGGTAAGAACCCAGCCATAGCCATCTGGGGAAGTGCCTTTCGGTACCAGGGAAACTGCGGAATCTCTCGAGGATATTTAGTCGTACGACACGGAGCCTGGAACTCAGCTTTGCTGTTCTTCCCTGCAATCCCACCTAATACCAGTAATGGTGCTGTTACCAAGGTCCAAATTAGAAAGATAACGACAATGGTTCCAAGCGGCAATGCTGCAGTAGCACTGTAAGCAATTGCTACAGTATTGAGGAAGCAGAAAGTGAGAAACAGAGGCCCACAAAACAGGCTTCCAGTTAATAACAAATTTCTAACCTGTCACAAAAAAATTCGATTGTCAGGTCACAGCAATATTTCGTGAAAAAACATTAATTACAATGAAACCATGCATGATCCACCAATTACAATGGAAAAGTCATAGGATGAATATGATAATTAATACTAAATGATTTCCTGAACAATATTGCTGTGCCAATAAAAACCATCAAAACTCACCTAAAAGTGTTTCCTAACACACCATCATATACAATTAAAACAAATGCAAGCATAGACATGATCGTTTTGTGCATATGGAGCATACAAAGACAGAGAGATGATTGGTGCAACCTATTAACCAACAACTATGCAAGGAAAATTCAACAATTAGGAATTGATGCTCCATGTAAATCTCACAAAGTAAAGCAGTTTTAGTTATGCATACAATTCTATCTAGATTAGTAGGTCATTGTGTAAGCATAGCATTGATTTCGGTGGCAAAGTCATTTTAACTGCAGATCGTAGCTTTAAACTCATCAGATTAAGATGATGTTTCTTCTTCCATTGCCAAAAACAAAAACAGCACATATGACACCAACTAATTGTGATAAAGGATTCAAGAGTCAAGTAAGGTTATTACAATCACAAGGGCAATGAACATCTGAGTAATCGCAGCAAGGAAACAAATTTAATCTATGAAAAGTTACCCAGTTACTTCCTTCAAGCTGACAATAGAAAGAGGCTGCAGTGTACCCCGCAATCCCAGATGTAAGAGCATATATGACAACCAGAGCAGTGAAAAGAGCTCCCCGATTATAAGGATAAAAGACACCAACAAGGGCAAGCAAGAAAATAAAAATTGTGCTGAAGACATGAGTACAAAAGAAGAGTCAATATCATGCTTAATAATTATAGATATGCAGCACACAAATAAGAGTACGTCCAGAAAGAACCTGTTTGATGCATACTTACAGAGTAAACAGCTGAGAGCCAGAGCCAAGTGATGCAGCAAGCAAAGACTTATACTTTGGATATCTAAAGACGTCACCATGGATGTATTTCCACCCAGTCTCCTCCTGGTCATCAGCTGCCTCCTCATCATGAGCATACCTATCAGAAAAAAAGTATAATTAAGTTAAAGATGGAAAAAGAAAAAATAGTAACGAGAAAGAGAAGGAAAGAAATTCAACCAATAAGAGCACAGAGATAACAGACAAGTTATCAGCAAAACACTTACTTGACAAAATCATTCTTCAAGACACGCATGAGAATTGTAGCAAGAAAACCAGTTAAGAGGAGAACTGTCACACACGAGTTAATAATGGAGAACCAATGGATTTCCAAGTGATGAGGCAGCGATGAAGACTGAGAATACTTCTCCATCCTTTTGTCAAATGGTATTTCTGTTTCCTTCCATTTAACAGTATATGTGAATTCCACATCGACATCTTTATCTTCAGTCAGGTCCACAACAGAATTGGGATCAGATTGCACAGTGATTTCAATGACACGATCCTTATTGTAGAAGACATTAAAGTGAAGATGCTTGAATAGAAAGTATTTGTATTCACTGGGGTCAGTTTTTCCTTCTTTATCAACCTTCCCCAAAAAACCCCAAATGGGTAAATCATCATAATACATTTGAAAATAGTAGTCCTTTGAGACTGCATTGCGAAACTGAGCAACTTCTTCCTTTTTCAGCTTTCTTTTGCAAGCAGTTTCTGAGTCCTTGTCATTTAAAAAGTCAAGTTTGTAGGGAGCAGTGACCAAGCGATCTCCATTTAATACTTCACCAAGAGCTTCCTTCTTTTCCTTCCTGGGACCTATAAGAAAAAACGTTAGTGAAACTTCATAAGAAGAAAAAGCAATTAGAAAACCGGTAACCTAAAATGAGCCAAACCTGATGAGCAGAAAGGGAGATCAAAATAGCGGTAGGTTTCACTGTTTGAAGGAAAGAAAATATATATATATATATGTTAGCCATTACAAATAGATTGTGAACAGAAAGGGGCATGAAATACTATGTTTGACTGTCCAAAGTACAACCACTTCAAACTAAAATGATAACCGACGAAGGCCAGGCATAATGTAACAGTAAAATGAAAGCTTCTGCTAACTGTTGTCAACCATCTAACACATCACCAACTGATTCCTGTTTTAAAAGTCAAATCATCACACACACACTAACCCAAATTAAAAATATGAGATATAACCAACCGGAGAAGATAAATCAATGAGGACTTAAGGATCTAAGATTCAAGTTGAGTGTATACAGAATAATCCAATTAGAATATTTTTATCTCAGCATAAGGACAAAGGCGTCATGTTGCCATTTCTTTTTGAGATTGATGTCCTCATTCCAATAACAGAAATATATCGCATTCCCAAAAAAAATGTCTAAAAAAACTACGAAAAGTGAATTAATCCAACCAATACAACAGATCCAAACCCCCAGTGAGCTCGGATCCACCTCCATACTCTCATTTCCATCCCAATTTCATAAACTATCGGATTCGAAACCCCAACCTGGAGAATCCTCACACACCCAAATTTAGTTCAATCAACAAACTAAATCAAAACTCAAATCGATAAACTTGATAAATCAAAGAGCAGAGATTGAAGAACACAAACCTGGGATTATGAAACGGCCCGACCTTGTTGGCATAAAGAGGAACATCATCGCCTACTTTGTAACGATGATCTGATGCGTCGGATCTAACCTGCACTACAACACCGCAGAAGATCAGTATAGCAGATACAAAACACGTCATTAACTTTTTCTTCTCCATCCCAAACAGAGCTAGAAAGAGAGGGTTATTTGTCGAGTGTAGATGCAAGGGATGGGAATGGAATTGTTATGTACTTGGATTTTCGATCCAAGAGAAAGAAAGGGCTAAAACGACATGCTATTAATGAGCGTTTCGAGTCCTAGTTAACCAGCAACTTCGCTCGAAAGGAATCATGTACGAGTTTAAAATTTTGGGTTTTGTTAAATAAATATCATCATATAAAATAAAATGGAAATATGTGCAAAGAGGAGTAAGAACGAAGCCAAAGCAAATTATAACGCTTTCATTTTTATCGGCAAAGGACGGTGACCTCCCACCACAAGAAGTAACCACCAGACACTTTTCGGATCTAATAATAATAAACTCAACTATCTCAGTTTTCTACACAAGACTATTATAAGCCTTCCAATTCCTCAATTTTCACAATGCTCCCATATCGGGCTTAGAGTATTGACTTTGGCAGGTCAAGAACTTGTATCGCTTAACAAGAATCGAGCCGTAGTCTTTTCTTTTTTTTTAATGTCACGTCATATTTATACATAATTTAATTAAAAATAATTTTTTATTATGTAAAAATAAGATTATTTTTTATTAATTTTTTTAGATTTCACAATAATGCAAGATTTGGACCGAGTGTGATAATGAATAAGAATGAATTGCTTTTTTAAAATATTGGACATTAATAATTTCACATATATATTTTTTAATTTAAAATTTTGGAGTAAACTGATTAATTACTATTTAAATTGATCTCAATATTTTTTTTATAGTTTGTCAGTGACTGACATAACTAGGGCGCAGGAATGGATTGTCCTGGATTAAATATCAACTAGATCTAATATGTTTTGGGCTATTCTAAAATCTGACTCGACATGTTCTAAAGTTTAAATATGCAACTCAAGGGGAATGCATCAGAACTTCATGGATTCCATTCTCGATTGTAATTTATGGGGTGTTTGATTTGAGGGTTTGGAAATGAAGGAATGAAATAATAGTAAAAAATAGTGTTTGCTTTGGGGTTTTTAATTCCAAGGAAATGGATTTATTCCATTAAATCTGGGAATCCACTAAACCCCACAAAAGGGTGGGTATCAAGTTTTCATTCCAATCTAGTGGTTACTATTTATACCTCTCCCCACATAAGCAATTTTTATTCTTACTAATCACTCATCATCATCATCATTATTATTATTATTATTATTATTATTATTATTATTATTATTATTATTATTATTATTATTATT
>JANTNU010000001.1:7686408-7701876 GCA_024752395.1 Erythroxylum havanense
TAATGTTATTATATGAAATTAATTATCTTATTATTATTATTATTAATTATTAATTTTATTATACAAAATTAATTATCATATTATTATTATTATTATTATTATTATTATTATTATTATTATTATTAATAAATATGATATGGAAATATGATATGAAAAAATGTATTATATTATCTTTCTTTCTCATTAATGCAACAAACCAAACAACATTATTGGTATTAATACAGAAACCTAAGTTACAATCCAAACATCATTTTTTATTTTTCATACCCATTCTCATTCCCTTCTACTATTATACCCATATCCATACCCAATCCTGTGCTCAAACCAAACGCCCCCTTAGTTATCATTTCTATTACGTTCTTCCGATAATTATTTTTCAATTGTTTGTGGATATTCTCTTAATTTAGTAGCTTTTTAATTTATTTTCAATTATTTAATTATCTCTTATAATCTTAATTTCCTAAAAACTTTTTTAAGTAAATCAAATTATATCGTAGAACCAATCTGGCATAAATTTTAAGACTTTAAACTTGTTCTTGCTTTAAATAGATAATATCATGTTTAATAACATCTTTTTATAAAATTATAATGCATATCAAATTCAAAGAAAAATGATTAGTAATTTAATATTTTATAATCATTAAAACCTTAAGAATGATTAGTAATTTAATATGTCCCAAGCAAACTTGCGAATACCGTTCCATACCGGCCAAAAAACGAAACGGTAATCGTAACCTTAGTACCGGCCGTAAATATCGATCGTTACAGGTGTTTTTCGTTCGATACCGGTCAGTATACAAAACACCGGAACATATCGATCGGTACTGTGATTTTCTAAAATTTGGAGGACTAAATTGCAAATTTCAAAACTTTAACCCTAAAATTAAAATCTCACCCGTCACCCCATGACTCTGCGCCTCTCCTCTCACTCTCGAGTCTCACCTCTTACTCACTCTTGCCGTCTCGTGCTCTCCCCGTCCCCGATCTCTGTCTCACTCTCTCCTCCTTCCCTCAACCTCCTCGGACCTCAACTCCTCCCTTGGTGTCGATTGAAGATGCCACCGTCTTCAACCTTCCTTCACGGGAACTTGAAGATGCACCACCCACTACACCGCACCACGTCATCATCGTCGTAGCTCGAGCACACCGCTACACTGCACCACCCGTCACCAACCCGAGCCAACAACCCGAAGACCCGAAGCAAGTGATTTGATTTTGTGATTTTTTCTGATTTCAAATTTTTCATTCTACATTGCAATTTTTATTGTGTTGGATTAGAATGTTGGAATGGATGATGGGTTACTGTATTGGTTGCGTGATGGATCTACGGTGTTGGTTTTGTGACGAATGTTTTGTTTATATCTAAATTGGTTGGGTGGGTGTATGAGTGTATCTGAATTGGTTGGAATATTGGAATTGAATTGTTGTGTTTTGCAACTTTTGTCATTTGTGTTGGTGGTTGATTGTTCACAGTTTGGTCGAGAGGAAGTAGCAATTTATCATACAAATGAATGGGATTGATTGTCCAATTTAAGGACATAAATTAGAACATAATGAAACCTGTTTACGTTGGATGTTGAATGAATTCGTTGGTGGAGAAAAAGTTACAATTTAAGGCACAAAATTAGAATATAATGAAAAACCTTTTTACATGGGAAGTTGAATGGTTTGGCTCGGCTGACAATGCAAAAGGCACTTGTTAAGACCTTTGGAATCAAATTAAAAATTTGTAACTCTTTATTTGAAAATTATGATACCATAAATAACATATATATGTGTGTGTCAAGGGAAGGCAGTGGAAGTGTCAAAATCAAAATTCCAACTCCCAAGATATCCCCATGAACCCAAAATCTATATGCATATATAAACAGAATGCAAGAATATGAAATTACAGCATATGTACCTTGTAAATGCTACTCCTTTCTTGAATCTTCTCCTTATTTGGGTTGTACCAAATACCAAACACCTTCAACAACCAATGAAGAACATGCAAAAATGAAGAAATATAATGTGTAGGGAAGATTTGAGTACCAAACAAGATGGAAAGACAAGTAGGATGCTCAATAACAAGGATAAAAGAGCATTATATCACATGCAATAAACATCAAGTAATCCTTGCTTGATATGCAAAGAAATTCTCTCTCTAACTCCCTTTAAATGTCCAGAACGTTTATTGACTCTCTAGCTATTGATCTAAATGTTTAAGTGATGAGAAATCAATTAAATATATTGCTGGAATTAGTGGATTACGATTGTGACTTAGTTGGTCATGGACGCGACTACACCTTGGACATCCATGCAACATTTGTTTTGTCCATTCCTTTTCAACATTTCTTATCACGATTATCTCGAAACATTCCCTCAATCTCTTAAGTGTGTGATCCTTTAAGTTCCTAATTTTTTGTCATTTGAATTATTTTTTAATCCGATCAATTCATAAATGGTTTAATCTGACAAGAGGTTGTGGGTATCATCTTCTTCTATCAAGAGTGGTAATTTCTTTATTGGCTACCGAATTACCTTTGAATACTAATACCTGTACTCAATTATCATCCTATGAGCGACCTCATATTGAAGCAACAAGGAATGATGTCAAAGAACAAGATTAGTATCCAAGGTATCCTTGAGTACCTCAAGTCTAAGGATATTTACACGATTACTATGATGAGATTAATCACTAACATTTGATAGATCATTTATATGATAATCTCATAGTAGGTCATTTGATATACTTACTACTCTTAGTAAGCATCCAAATGTTAACTCTAAACGTCTCATGCTTACAGTTTATGAAATCCACTACTTGATCAAATCAAGGGGTATGACATGTGATAGTCTTGCTAGATTAACAATATCCTGTCTTATTAATCATATGACTAAGGATAATTTAGATACTAACATAATTGCACATGATAGGAATCTCATTATTATGATCTCATCATGATTTCCTTCATCTTATGTTTGATATCATTGACTTCATTAACTTGATTTAAGATCAACATCAATTCATAAATATGAATATCAAATTATTGAAAATTGCCTTTAACTTTATTAATCAAAATAAAGTTTGTACAAAAGTGGTAAACACGATTACCTTTAAAGTACTAATCTAACAAAAATATTATAAATTTAGAAAAATAGAAATGTTTATAAAAATTTGTTACAATATTTTTAAATTTTTTAATAATTTAAAATATTATAAATTTAGGAAAAATATATATGTTTATAAAAATTCATGTCAATGCCACTTTAGATAGAAGTCCAACTATGGAAGTAGTGACGGATCTAGAAATTTATAATAGGAGGGTCCAAATATTTAATTTTTTTAAATTTTAAGGGACCTAATATACTATTAACCTCTCAAATAACTTCATCCTTATATATATATATATATAATATTTAATTTTTTAAAATTTTGAAAGGCCCAGTAGCTACGTCCCCGTATGGAAGCCAAATGGAAACCTACCATTGGAAACCTACCATTTTGTAAGTATTAACGTGCAATATAGTACTAAAGATAATGGCAGGGCTAACCTAGATCTTTTGGAAATGATAAGGAGTTGAAATCATAACTATAATAGGGTATAAATTAACAAATAAAAACAGTAAAAGATACAAAAAAAATCAATTCCTCTACCACATAGATAAATAGTAAACATACAACTATATAAATATATTTAACACTTTACAACTTTCAAAAACCTGATAAAGGAATAATAATAAAATGCAATACAAACATATATATATAATTACTTCATATTATAATCACACTTAATGCAACATCCAATGCACCAGTGTAAATCATACAATGCCATGTACCAGTAGACATTAGGCATAAGCTCCTAACAATTATCAACTTCTACTCCAATCGAGCATCACACATTTGCTTTGGAAATTTTGTGTGGACTCACATTGATTTCTGCCTTAATCTAGCACCAGGCCTCCGCTCTATACATGCATTTTCCTAGCACTGAACATTTGCTGAAGACACGGAATTTTAGATGCACCATTTTAGCACTGACTGTTAAACCATCCTTCACAGCACATATCTGATATCAAATACATCCATCACTCTTAGGGGTCCTAAAGCACATTACAAATATGCATTCATTTATCAAAACAACATACCATACAAAAATACGGTGCCAACACTATGTTGACAACAACAATGTCAATGTCACACATTATCACATTTCACTCGCATATATATTACATGTCAAATAGAGTTACATTCATAATTATGATTTAAAATATCAATTTAACAAAGCCCCCAAAGTTTTGTTACATCTCCACCAATGTTGACAATCAAGCAAATGCAATAAGCAATAACAATTAATCATTCACGCATATGATAAAAGACTCTAATTGATACACCCTATCTATTACCCATAGAAAATGTACTTTAAATCCATTTAATAAACTTAATTAACGAATATAATATAAAATATTATAAAATCCATCAATTTAATAAAAAACCCTAAATTTGACCACAATTAATCAATCTTATCATTTGCCGATTCAATTAAAAAAAATTAGAAAAAACCTTCTCAAAGTGTTAAATTTATCGAACTATAAAAATTACAAGTTCAGAATTTTAGAGAGGCAGTATCTGTATTCAAGTGATAACATTTAAATAAAAGAATTATATAATAATTTCAGTTTTTAAGAACTGTTCATCATGGGGTTATTATAGCAATATAGCACACCAATATAGCAATATAGCAATATAGCAAATTCTAGTTAGCACCTACTCATCCACCGAAATGCAGTTTTCGTTGGCAACAACTATGTAGACAACTAACTCTTTTATAATCTACAAGCAATATTTACAAGATATTCTTGTTACAGGATTATTTCATATAACTAGTGGCAGAAATATTTTCTCTCAGTGCATGTTATCAGCAAGTTGCGAACTGCGGATTGCCCAAAATGATTTTGGCTTCAACTTCTTTGTGGCAGTGAAAAGCCATCCCATATGGGTTTCACAAGTGGAACAGTACGCAATGGTCCAGGCATACCTGAAAATTATCTCGAATCAACATACTTTGGTAACAGCAGTAGGTTCTCAATGTCAGGCTATATGATTTTTGCCACAGCAAATTAAACAAAACAAGCGGACAACTAAACAAGTTCCATTTGCATTCTTTCCAGATATAAGGACGCTTATCATCACAAAATGCTATAAAATTTTAATGCTCAGCACACTTCAAAAATTGAAGATATCAGTGAGGAATCGAAAGCAAAGATGAATTTGATACCCAGGAAACCAACTGTACTCTGTAAAAGCTCGCCCTTCAAGTGCCAAACCATTCGCTTTGTACAAAGTGATTATCTCATGCACAGAACCATATTTGTTCACATATGCATTGAGGGGACCTTCCACAGACATTGTCAACATATCACTCCGCCTTGCAAGTACAGTCTGCAAGCATTAAAGGACGTAAAGAACAAATCACTAGTTCAGAACAAACCAACATACCGAAGATTCAAGCTTGTACGGACTGTGGATTGGTTCATCGTCTAATTTACATCAATAGTGGTTATATAGTATGGTCAAAGATGAATAAGAACACATGTACACCTACACTTCGAAATGTAAAGAAAGAAAAAGGGGATTTACCTGACAAATTTTACAACGTATAAGATCAAAATTATATAGTAAATCGATTTCTTGGCGCAGTCGATATGAAACGCCATCAATCTCAAGAAGTTTTTGCCTTGTAGATTCAGAAACAGGAATTTTGCTGGCAATATAAAATGATAAAAGATCCGGCTTTTTCACTAAATCTTCAAGACTTGGTGTTCCAACTATCTGTTTCCACATTTCTGAGTTCAATAAAAAGTCACTATTCATATTAGAGATAAAAGATAAGTGCTGATCAGAGCCAAAGTAACATCATGTAAATACTTGATAAAAGAAATTGTCAGCCAAGTAAATGCATGATAGATGATTAGACAGTTTAAAAAGCAAAGTGTCCTTCCCTTCCTTCGTCCCTTTACAAGTGACCACATGTATAATGGATATAACTAGTGAAATTATTAAACTTAATTTATCCTGGTAATAGTTAAATACGTCCAAGCTGTTTTCCTTTTCCAAAACATTCATGCAAAAAAATCAGGTTAGACATGTTTCAAAATTTTGATTTCTCAAAAGCTGAAATGTAAGAAAATAATTAGACCAAACACAATATTATAGAGAACATACTTGTTTCATTGTTGGTTACTTAAACAAACTTTTCAAACTCCTCAGTAGCACCATAAAGAATTTTGATAAGGATAGAGATGGAAAATTAACATGCATACATTATTTAAGACGGGTAAGTTAACCTTCAACTATGAACTACACGAAGATATTAAGGAATTAAATAGAATACCTGCTGCCTTCTGAGCTAAACAATAGGAATCATGCATACGATATACCCAGTGAGGCCAGAATGCTCTGGGAACCTTACGAAATTGATCTAAATCTGGAGTCTTTCGGTATCTTTTAGGACCTTCCTTGGTGTTAGGTTGTTTCTGTGATGAATTTTTCCCAATTCCTAATTCATTATCATCAATTGTTCTTTCATGTTTTGTGGAGTTAAAGTCAGCTGGATAAGGTATTCTAGATGTGGACTCCGGCTCATAGGGAAACTTGTCGTCATCACTGCTTTGTGAATCCTCCATACTATAGTCTCCATAATAGGAATCAATAGCAGCTTCGTGAATTGTCCTTTCAGTTAAAGAAAGCTCACCCCCAAAACTTTCCTCTGAACTTGTTGATGAATTGCAACTGTTATCTCCATATCGACGTGATGAACCAACTGAAGGACGCATGTTAGAGAGACCATGGCTGCAATAATTTGGTAAAGGTGCCAATTTTCCAATAGCATCTTGGGGTGTCCTTAGTGGTGGATCTTCCTGAATAATTTGAACCTCCCCACATCGCTAAACATAAATTAGCAATCAAATTAGGGTTTAATCATACACATGGAAGGATGAATAGTTCAATGTAAGTGTTCTAACCACTCCTTCCACATCAATCCACTGCCGGATCAAACGAAAACGTTGTTTGCCACGAGTAACCACATTAAGTGAGCCATCCTCTAATCGCCGATATTGTCGAATCTAAAAGATTGAATTTTAGAAGTACAATCACCAAAAGTCTTATCAATACAAACAAAGAAAAGACTGCAGAATCAAAATAATAAAAAAAAATACAACTAATAACAAGAATAAGTTGCCACAACTCGACAAATATAAAAGTGAAGACCAAAATTGGATTTATTAGCAACATATACACAAAAACCCAACCAAGACAGATAAAGCACCAAGTAATGAATGACAAAATACTCTCATGGTGGCTTCATGATCCATTTCATTTTCAATGAGCTTTATAACAAGAGAACTCGAGGGATAATATCTATTGGTCATATCAAACATCTAATTTATGCTAATAGGATGAAGAAAACAATTCTTTTTTCATCAAGAAATTATGAACATTAATTCATGTTTATATTTTAATTAATTATAATATAATTAATTATATTATATTATATTAATTAATTATATTTTAATTAATTACAATATTTTAATTAATGAATGATTTATATTATAATTAATTATATTGTAATTAATTATATTTTAATTAATTAATTAATAATAATATTTAAATTAATTAATTAATTAGTATTTTAAAAAATTTTGCAAGCAATCTGTACCACGAGTATAGCATTTCTTCATTAAGTTTGGAAATGATGATGACCACATGGCACAAAGACATTGCAAAATCAGATGATCCTACACACCAAGTCCAGAAGGTGGAATATTGATCCATCTAGCCTTTTTCAGTTATGGCGTGGCGTGTCCAAGAAACATTCATGACCATATATATTTAATAAATCCCGAGAAATGTACATGCATGCTGATTCAAGATTTAAGCATGTAAAGGTAATGACCAATTCTTGATTAATATTAGAAAATCAACAAAATACTAACATAATTGCATGACTATTATATATTGAGCAAGAGTATAAATTACCATGGAAAATGTTTACAGACAAATGATATAAACCTATATTGTTCTCATCAACAACAATAGTAAATACCTCCGCAGTTGTACCAACTGTTGCAAACCTTAATCTTCTGTTTTCAAGATCCCTATAAGCATGAACCTAGAAATAGTTTCAAATATCTTTCATCATTCTTCCACAAAACTCAAGAAGAAAAAAAAGCTTGATACAGGAAACAACTTTCCACCTACCACACCAATTGTATAGAGAGCATCATTTGGTGCATCAACTTGGATCAATGCCCTCTCAACAGCAGAGATAAAAGTCGGCTGGACAACTCTTAGAGGAAGCATCGCCTCTGGGAAAAGAACCACTCCTGACAATTGTGAAGTAAATAAGGATCAACAAATCATAACATAGAGTAAAAGGACTGCATCCCCACGTCCAACACTTGCAGCTCTTTCACAAGGAGTAGCTCAAATTTTCCAAGATCATCCTTGGTTATTGATTAAGCTTGGCAAATAAGCCTAAGCCCGACCCAAGCTAGACCAAAGTCAATGGACCTGAAGCTCGGTCTTTTCTCTTTTAAAATTTTGAGCCTTCGAAGCCCATTTCTGAGACCAGTCTAACTCGACTCAAAGCCCAAAATGTCTAAAAAAATAATGTCAATTTTCAAACTATAAATTTTTTTAAAAAAAGAAAATAATCGGATCGTCCATAACCAATTGGACTTTGGGCCCAGACTAAAATTTTCAGGTTAGGCTTGGGCCAGAGCGAGCCTTGTCTGGCCCATTGTCATCTTTATTATTGATACAAATCTCCCCCCTTCCCCCTAGTGAAGACTTTTAAACTATGGTTGCAAAATTTTAAATTAAGTGTCTAAAATGTGAATGTACTAGCTCATTAGACTTTAAAAGACAAACTTTCACAAATGTTGCCTCTAAAAAATTCTTGAATTTCTTAAATCATGTCAATCACCAAGAAGTACACTCATAAATACAAGCACACAACAAACGATCACTAGAGATCATGCAACAATACCTTCAAGATAGATCAATGGGATGGTCAATCTGACACCTCCATCCAAGAAAGCCAACATACGGTGAGTATCTTCAACCTCTGGAAAATACAAACAATCCTATAAGCATAAAATAGATTTATACAAATGCTAACCCTTAATTAAAAATTCTTAAAAGCAAAAAGTAAGAGAAAAAGAAATGGCTACACAATTTATGCCTACCACCAAGATAAGTATGTAATGAAGCCAAATTGGTGTTAAAGTTGAAATCATCTGAAGCGTTATCACCACTGGGGAAGATAGAAAAAAAAAGAATTGAATGGATTAGAAAGACAATAACTATTACCTGAATCACAATCGTAAACAATAAAAAGCATACATCAAATAAACGAACTGTCAAAGTATGAAAACCAATGGATATACTCAAACAATATTATCAAATGTCAATCATTCTTTACAAAGGAATCCAAGTTAAATAAAGAACGATGTTGTAAAGTCGTAGCAACTAAAGTGAAATGATGTTTTTATGTAACTCTTTTTTAAGTAGAAAATGAACATGTGTTACGAAAGGATAGTTAATACTTATATATGTGTAGTTGTAAGGGGAAATACAGATAAGACTGATTTGAATTATTCTAATTCTATCGATTTTCTTCACTATCTGTAACAATCACTAACATTCTCTCTTCTTTCTCTCACTCACTCCTATGATTTGCTTCTATTAAGCAACAATTTTGGTATCAAAGTAAACAAAACTCGAACATCAACAATGGAAGAAGAAAGCAGGGGCACTTTATTACGGAGGATCAGAGAAGGAATGAAGGTTCTTATGGAAACACAAATGAGGAATATGTAGTTTCTGATGGAAAATCAAACCAGAACTGACAAACAATAAAAGGGGTTAGGAGATTTGAAATCCTTATTCCACCAGTTCATACAAAAGCTTGAGGGACGCAAGAAAAAGCCTTAAATAGAAAGGTAAGAACCAATCTTGAAAAGCATAACAAAACATGAGGGATATACCATCCTAACGAGGTTTAGCAAAATTGATTTTCCCATCTTTGAAGGAATGGACCTATAAATGTGAGCAGTTTTTCACTCTTGATCATACACTAGAGACCCTCAAGGTAGGAATAGCAGTAATACACTTGGAAGACTCCTCTCAAGAGTGGTATCAATTGGAAATGAAGAACGAAATTGGGAAAGAAAACATGCAGTAAAAGGAGTTTAGAATGGTGCTCAAGAGAGATCTGGTGAGGAAATTTTTGAAAAGCCTGTAGGAGAGCTCTGATAGGAAGGTACAATACAAGAATACTATAACAATTTGACAAGTATTCCAACAAGTTGTCACTTGCGAATGATTACCTTATAGGGTTTTTCGTAAAAGGGTTGAAACTAAAACTCGAGCTACTAGTGAAACTCTTGGATCCCCCAAGCCTTCAATAGGCATATGCACTTATGAGGAAATTGGAAGTGGTGGTAGCAATCAACACAACTTCCCTCCTTCACAAGGGAAGCAATAAAGGACCATATAGCCCAAGATAGACTCAGGGTGGAACCAGAGCTAAGGAATTAGTGACTTCTACAAATACAACAAAGCATCTTGGGGGTAAAGGAATACTTCCACTTCCAAGGACTAAAGGAAGTACACTACAAACTAATAACATGTGGAGACCCAGTAACTCCAAAGTTGTAAGTACCATGGAGTTTGGAGCTAAACAAGCTAAGGAATTGTGCTTTTGTTGTAACAAATGAGCCACCTTGAACACAAATGTAGAAAGAAACAATTCCAGTTGTTCATGGTAGAGGAAGAGGACGAAATGAAGGGGACAAAAGAAGGAATAATTCAAGAAGAACATGAAGAAATTCAAACCCTGAATGTATCCTTTCAAGCCATGATTGGCATAAGTGTCAAGTAAGACTACAACAAATGAGGGTAGTTAGGTAGCACCAAAGGCGGCCTTTACAAATCCTAATCGATTGCAGGAGCACCCAAAACTTCTTAGACAAAGCCATAGCTAAAAGAAGTCACAAGGAGGTAGAAGAAATTCTAGCTCTAAATCACGATGGGGGGACTCAAATTAAGTTGCCACCAACACTACAAGGGATTTGCATGGAGCATGCAAAGTACTCAATTCATGACTAACGCACTAGTCATTAACTCAGGAGATTGTGATCTCGTGTTAGGCATATAATGGCTGGTGACTTTAAATGATGTGTTATTGAACTTCAAAAACTGCACAATGAAATTTGATTAGGATGGGAATTTGATAACATTGATGAAGAACCCAAGGAAATAAGCTCATCTCTAGCAAAGGTTTCAATAAGATACTTAAGTGTTCTGGGAATGGAGTGTTATATATGATGTAACTAATGCATCCATTAAAGTGTCAAATGCAAAATATGAAGCTAAAAGAGCAACCTGAAACCCTCAAAGAACTAAATGGATTGCTAGAAGTTTTGGAAGGCATTTAACGACACTAGCCAACTGCTCCCAAATTGAACACATGACCACCGAATTAAGCTCAAGCAGGGTATCGAATCAATTAACATCCAACCTTATAGATACCCAAGGGAACAAAAGGATGCAATACAGAAAGTCATGAAGCAGTTGCTTCAACAAGGGTTCATTCAACAAAGCATCAGTCCATATTCATCTACTGTACTCTTGTTGAAGAAAAAAGACAACTCTTAGAGAATGCGTATAGACTATAGAGAACTCAAAAAGTATACAATAATAGACAAGTTTATTGTACTACTAACTGAGGAGTTAGTGGATGAGCTACATGGCTCGAGTTGGTACTCCAAGTTGGATTTGAAATCTAGCTATCACCAAATTTGAATGCATGAGGATGACACTGCCAAGACTATCTTTAGAGCATATGCGGGACGTTATGAGTTCCTCACAATGCCCTTCGCATTAACTAATGCACCTTCAATGTTTCAAAACTTGATGAATGACAAATTGCAACCGTGTTTAAGGAGATCCTAGTTTTCTTCGATGATATCCTTGTATATAGCAGGTCCTTTCATCAACACTTGGAGCACCTAAGATAGGCAACGGAAGTTCTCTGGAGTCATCAGTTATTCCTTAAAGGAAATAAGTGTAGTTTTGGTGCAACGCAGATCAAGCATTTGGGCCATTCTATTTCCACTAATGGAGTAGCTACAAATGCAAGGAACACACAAACTATTCATAATTGGGTAGTTCCTCAATCCATGAGAGACTGGAGAGGATTTTTGGGCCTCACTAGCTATTATATGAGGTTTATCAAGAATTATGCTCAGTTAGCTAAGCCCCTAACAAAATTGTTGCAGAAACAACTCACTTCTGAGTGGTGTTGGGAAGAAAGTAAACAGTGGGCAATTGAAAAACTTTAGGAAGCTCTCATAACATCATAGGTGTTTGCCTGACTTTCCGCAACTCTTTATCACAGAGACAAACACGAGTGGCACAGGCATAGGAGCAGTAATACAATAAGCTAAACACCCAATTGCCCTTCTGAGCAAAACCTTGGCCTTGAAGCACATGGGACTATCAACATAAGAGAAGGAATTTTTGGCAATTATTAAGGCCATTAAAATAATGGCATCATTTCCTCAATGGTGGAAAAATGGTGCAAACCAATCACCAAAGCCTTAAGTACCTATTGGAGTAGCAGATCACAATCCCGTTACAACAAACTTGGTTACCCAAGTTGTTTGGATATGAATTCAAAGTGATATATAGGATTGAGAAGTAAAAATTGGGTGGCTAACACATTATCAACCATTTCTAGCACTAAACTATTAACAACGACCATATCTCAGATGCAAACTCAACTTTTGGGGGAAATTAAAGCAAGTTGGGATGAAGATGCCTCAATTCAAGGCATTATCAAGAAACTGAAGTCCGGAGAATTGAATTCAAGCAACTACGAGTGGAGGGAGGAGCTGCTAGGGTGGAAGGGGAGATTGGTGATTGGGTTTAATCAGGAGCTAAGGAGGAAACTAATTTCTATAAGTCATGATGATCTATAAGGAGGGTATTCCCCGAATAGTGCTACCACAAAAAGGATTTAAACCATCTTTTATTAGAAAAACTTAACCAAGGATGTTAGAGTTTATATGAGAGAATGCCAGGTATGTCAAACAAGCAAGCATGAGAATACCCCATATCCAGGAAGTCTCTAGACCTTACCAATTCCAAAAAGGTATTGGATGGAGATTAGCATGGATTTTATAGATAGACTACTAGTATCTTGAGGCAAATTCGAAATATTCGTGGCAGTAGACAGGCTTAATAAGTATTCTCATTTCATACTAATCAAACACCCACACAAAATAGATGAGGTAGCCTTATCCATTGCTAAGTTCAACCTTCAAAGAGCTCAACACCAGATGAAGCAAGTTGACAAAAGGAGGGTAAGCAGGGGGTTCGAGGTGGGACAATGTGTGTTTCTGAACCTCCAACATATAGACAACATTCAGTGCAAAAATGAAACAATAATAAAATCTCCCCTTTGTTTTATGGACCCTATCAAATTATTGAAAAGGTTGTTAAGGTGGCCTACAAGTTACAATTACCACTAGAATCATTCATTCATTCAACGTTTCATATGTCACAACTAAAGAAGTGTGTCATGTAAAAGGATCCTATCTCTATAAATTTACCTACGAAACCTCACTACCTCAAGCGAGCTCCAAAATTTGTTTTAGATAGCAGAACAGTGAAGGTTCACAACAAACCAGCAACTCAAGTACTAGTACAGTGGTCCAATGGCGCACCTTCAAAGGCAAATTTGGAATCCCTGTTCGAGCTACAAAAGCATTTCTCTAAAGAACCTTGTGGGCAAGGTTTTCAAGGAAGGGGGCATTGTTGCGGGAAAATGAAGAAAAAGGGCATGGGAAGCAATGGTACGAGTTTAAATAATGAATGATGTCGTATAGTCACAGCAACTTCATTGAAATGTTGCCATTTTTATGTAACTCATTATGAGTAGAAAATTAACACCTGCTAAGGAAGGACAACTGCTATTTATATATGTGCCATTGTAAGGGGAAAGACCGACAGAAATGATATGAATTATTCTGATTTTCTACATTTTCTTCTCTCTCTATAACAATCACTGACATTTTCTGACATTCTCTCTTCTCTTTCTCACTCACTCCTACGATTTGCTTCTGTTAAGCAACAGATACTGACTGGGATTCCGCAATTCGTTTAACAAAATGTTCAGTTTTACCTTAAACACAAAATATCAAGACACTTGAAACTAATACGGTCAACGAAGATTACAAAGCAATTATCGAATTCCTCAAACAATTTAAAAGTTGACATAACCATTGCAATAACGGCAACAAATAAAGAAGGAATTAAAACATTAAGCCACAGAAACAATTGAGTTGCCAATATCCCAACTCTAAAACCCTAATACGTGAATTAGATACAAATTATACTTGTCTATTGGGCTTATGGTTTTGATCTGAGACTTCTATGAAAAAAGAGAGTACAGATTAGAATTACGTGGTATTGCGGGTGCCGTCGGATTGTTGGTCGTCGACGTCGACGTCATCGTGATCGTCGACTTCTTCGACTTGAAGTTCCTCAAATTCAAGCTGTCGAATCTGTTCGATTTGTTGCCTTTCGGCCGCCGGAATTCCATCATCCTCCATTATGCTCTTCTCTAACGAATGTTGTTTGCTAGGCTAGGCTGTAGGCTCTTGTCCGAAAGGATGAACTAAACGCCCCCCCAGCTAAATTTTTCTCTTAAATTTATCATTTTATATAACTTACTTTCACGAGAATTTAAGATGAGATAAATAATTCCAATTTTTAAATTATTTAAATTAATAAAATAATCTTTAGTTATAATAATTAATTAATATTAATTTATCACTAAAATGTGCTTTTAATTTTTAGTGTATGTTACTATTTTTCATTTGCATTCATTTTTATTATTTGTACTTTGTTTATTATTAAAAATTTCAAAATTATATTAATAACACGTTTTAATTTATTTAGAATAATATTTTTAATATTATTTAAAATTATTATTTATAATCTCATTAAAAATTGTTTTTTAATTAAAAAATATTTTCTGATATTAAAAGAAAACTATTTTCAAATTAATAAAACATTTTTAAATTTAATTAAGAAGACTCCTTTTATTATTTATTTAAAAATTAATTAAAATATTTTTAATAAATTAAAAAAATATTTTAAAAATTAAAAAGCTTTTTTAATTAATAAATAAAAACATTTTTCTCAATTAATTCAAAAAATTTGTTATAATAAATCAAGAAATTCATTATTCATAAATGAAAAAATTAAATTGTAACATTATCATAACAAAAAGTTCAAATCATTCTGTTAAATAGTATCTGATATTTTTTTTAATTATTTTTGTAAGTTATATGGTACCGCATCATTATTAAGGTTAAAAGGTTGGATTCAGAAAATATAAATATCATTATTAA
>JANTNU010000001.1:7749499-7763256 GCA_024752395.1 Erythroxylum havanense
GCGTCTGCAAACCTTCGCTTCCCGCCTTTGTTTTGTTTGGGCGGCCATTCTCGTTTGAACAAGAGTGTGATCTCCCCGGTGGCTGAAAGAGAGCACCTTCCCCTTTCTGCCGCGGACCCTGGTCATCTGGGGCCGATGAAGAGACCTCCAGAGAAAGTCATTTCTCAATCCACGTGGATGAGGTTGATGGTTCGGGGGTGAGATTGCCCTCTTTGTCGGATGATGATGAAAAATTCAGATATTTTTTCCAACTTTCCGAGCCCGAATCCACCTTTTCTTTTGAACCCGCTATGACCACTATCAAAGAACCGCTTTTTCCTATACTATTGTTGCAAGTCGTCTATTGATGTGCTTTGGAATTAGGGGAAGCTTTGCTTCAACAAGTATCAACTTTCTGGAAAAGCTTCAAATAAAGAGGTTGGGCTGTTCACTTCATTGATTTGACTGAACTTTACTTAAGATTAAAGATAGAGGCCGGGTGGGCAGTGAAGGCTCGTTTAGTAGCTTGATCACTCAGTTACTTTCATATAGTTCATACTACATCGAATGACTATTGATTGACCGACTTATGATATAATAGGTCGTAGTAGTATTAAAATATAGCAATCCCTATACAAGATAACTTTGGCGACCTCAAACTAAATGATTATTTATACAATCGTCACAATGAGAATTTTATAGACATATAAGTAATGTTCCAAATGAATTTCTCATATCGACTTGCTCAGTGAATTTGGTCTCTAACAAGCACGCACACCTTTGTTTAAGTATCTCCATACTTTATCTTATGAGATCGACGACTTCTTTCATAAGGAAAAACATAATATGTATTAGTCTTTTTGCGTTCTATTCATGTCCAATCTTAATAGAACAATAACGACGGACAATTTAGAGATAATACACAAATACAATATGAATCTCATAATTATAATCTTATAATAGTTTTATTTGCAATATACAATTATCTAATGAACTTTATCGTATACATCTAAACATATACAAGATAAAAAATTTCTTTAAATAATTGTCATTAAACTACAACCAAACCGATTGACTATATGACATATTATTAGTTTACTTAATAACTTTGTTAGTTAATTTAATTGTTAGGTTAATACAAGCTAAGGTTAAATAATATGTTAACTTTAACAGATTAATTAGTTTCATTAATCAAAATTAGAGTTAATTAAATACAGTGGATCCAAACGTAAAAATTAATAAAATTTTTATAATTTTATTTTATTGTGGAAGAATAAGGCCAGCAGAAATAATAAATTAATATTAAAACTGTCAAGTCAGCATTAATAAATTAATATTAAACTTATGGTAGAAAGTTAAGGTCGCTTTTTTATTACTTTAGAGTTATATTTAAAAATTTTTTAATGTTAAAGTTTTATTTATATATTCTGAAACTTTAAAATTAATTTTTGCGATGAGTACGAAGGTTAGGGTCAAAATTGACCCTTGTCTTATTTTGCTCCAATTATTTGACGACAAAAGGCCCACTGCAGATGCCAGATGGAGAGAGCAAAAGCCACCAAAGGACAATGATGAACTCGTTCCCATCCGTACGATTAAGCTTTGGCGGCTAACTAATCTAACGGTCACAGAAAAGCCCCACCAGCCGGAAGAAATAAAATTCAGCTCTCCATAAATAATTATAATATATATCAAACCTTATCATCTTCTCAAGGGGAAACGTGAGACGGCCCCGTTGCCTTGTCGTTTTCATCTGTTTTGCTTTGTCGTTTATTTTATTTGTTTGTCTCACACGTATGTCCATGCATTTATTGTTGTCTGTGCTGAATGCTTATCCACTTTACGTGTTTTATTAATAATCTATGGCAAATGTCCATGCATTTTCCAGGCTTTGCCTTTCACGTTTCTCCCTTGTCAAGCGTAATGAAATTACCTTATCAGTCGATTCGAAAGTGCATGTAATGTATAGATTAATTAGATTAAAATCTATTTGACCAGTACTCTGATCCGGTACAAGTGAGGATTAGTTAGGGAATAATTAATTTAAAGGTGCCTTCTCATGAGTTGAGACCCTCCTAAAATACCTTATGGGCTTACCCAAAAAAACCTTGAGCTGGACGACGTCTCATATTGTTGGAGTTGGAGCAATCAGTTTTTTATTTACATTCATAGGAATTCGCAGAAAGCATTAGAATTCAAATCCAAAAACCCCCCATTTCTCATAAAACAATTAAGTTTAATGCTAACAATTCCTTGGTGAGAGTTATTACAATGCTAATTATATATGACACTGAAGAATCCAACCAAGACCATTGAAATTGTGGACGACTTTTCAGAGAAATGAAATGATTATTCACAAGTACATTTATGATATGATTTGAAAATTGACTTTAGGATATACATGTACATAGTTTAACCTTTCCATACATCTGATAAAAGGTTGAATGGCGGGTAGTAATGCTTGCTTAACCAAAACAAAACATATTCCCTTTCTTTAGATTCGCGTCTCTGCGGATATAAATTTGGGTCAACGAAGGCACAAATCTCCAGTCTTACCTTAACCCAGTAGGACCCTACCCTATTGGCCAATAAAATCTTCAGTATTTATTATTATCCGCGGGTCCCACTCACCTGGTGGAAAACAGCACATCAAGAAGAAAACACTATTTTGTTTTGTCTTGTCCTCCTTTGATCTTCTCAAGTCTCAACCCCCATCCAACGGCTCTTCTTCCCTCTCTTGCCCTCCATCCATTTCCTATTTTTTGTGATAACTATATATTATTATTCTTGCCGGTGATTGTGAATATGCGATATTCTGATCATCAGTCATGGTAAATGGTAATTTGTTTTTGAGATTTTCAATTAATTCAAGTCGTAGTAGTAGCATGTATGTATAACTACTACTTCGATTTCAACTATTAACCAGATATTTCGGGTCATAACATAAACCACTGTTTATATTTTTAGCAACTTGGTAAATATCAGAGACGGCATCTTTTGATTTGTATTCCCAGCTTTTGACATGAATTCAACAAGTTATCTCCCCAACTCTCCAAAGGGTGTCTCTTCTTCTCACAAAATTGTTGTTTATTGAGACCGTTCCTGGCCCTTAAAACAAATCACTAGCTAGGTTTGGTTGCCAAAAGCAGCTGAAGATATGGTTTCACGGTCATATTCGAATCTTCTGGAGCTTGCTTCCGGGGAGTCTCCATCTTTTGGCCGCATGAGTAGACGACTTCCCAGGATTATGACGGTGGCTGGTATAATTTCTGATCTAGATGATGACCCATCCGAGAGCGTATGCTCTGATCCATCATCTTCCTCTGTTCAAAGAGACCGAATCATAATAGTAGCTAATCAGCTACCCATAAGAGCCCAGAGGAAATCAGACGGCAGTAATTCTTGGATTTTCACTTGGGATGAGAACTCACTTCTCCTGCAGTTGAAAGATGGATTAGGAGATGATGATATCGAGGTTTTTTATGTTGGCTGCTTGAGGGAAGAGATTCACCCCAGTGAACAAGAAGAGGTCTCGCAAATTCTTTTAGAGACTTTCAAATGCGTCCCAACCTTTCTCCCACCGGATCTCTTCACCCGCTTCTACCATGGTTTTTGTAAGCAACAATTATGGCCTTTGTTTCATTACATGTTGCCTTTGTCGCCGGATCTTGGTGGTAGGTTTAACCGCTCTTCGTGGCAGGCCTACGTATCAGTAAACAAAATTTTTGCTGACAGGATCATGGAGGTGATAAACCCAGAAGATGACTTCGTGTGGGTGCATGATTATCATCTTATGGTCCTCCCATCATTTCTGCGGAAGAGGTTTAATAGGGTCAAACTGGGGTTTTTCCTCCACAGCCCATTTCCTTCCTCCGAGATATACAAGACATTGCCCATTAGAGAAGATCTTCTGCGAGCACTGCTAAATTCGGATTTAATTGGGTTTCATACCTTTGACTATGCTAGGCATTTCTTATCTTGCTGTAGTAGAATGCTTGGTCTTACCTATGAGTCTAAGAGGGGTTACATAGGTCTTGAGTATTGTGGTAGGACTGTAAGCATTAAAATTCTTCCTGTTGGTATACATATGGGTCAACTTCAGTCGGTGTTGAGCCTTCCAGAAACGGAAACTAAGGTTGATGAACTTATTAAGCAGTATCACGATCAGGGTAGGATTATGCTGCTAGGGGTCGACGACATGGACATTTTTAAGGGTATAAGTTTGAAGTTGCTTGCAATGGAACAGTTGCTTTTGCAACATCCTCAGTGGAAGGGCAAAGTGGTTTTAGTGCAGATAGCAAATCCGGCAAGAGGTAAGGGGAAAGATGTGAAAGAGGTCCAGACTGAGACGTATTCGACTGTTAAGCGCATCAATGAAACATATGGGAAGCCTGGATATGACCCAATTGTCCTCATTGACGCACCCCTCAAATTCTATGAGAAGGTGGCGTATTATGCTGTTGCAGAGTGTTGCTTGGTCACGGCTGTGAGGGATGGAATGAATCTCATTCCTTATGAATACATAATTAGCCGCCATGGGAACGCGAGATTGGATAAGGTGTTATGCTTAGAACCAACCACACCTAAGAAGAGCATGTTGGTTATATCTGAGTTTATTGGTTGTTCACCATCACTGAGTGGAGCAATTCGAGTAAACCCATGGAACATTGATGCTGTGGCAGATGCAATGGACTGTGCCTTGGACATGGCTGAACCAGAGAAGCAACTCCGGCATGAGAAACATTACAGATATGTGAGTACACATGATGTTGGATATTGGGCACGTAGTTTCCTTCAAGATTTAGAGAGGACATGTCGAGATCATGGAAGGAGGAGGTGCTGGGGTATTGGTTTTGGGTTAAGCTTTAGAGTAATAGTGCTTGATCCAAATTTCAGGAAGCTGTCAATGGAGCACATTGTTTCGGCTTACAAGAGGACCACCACTAGGGCAATTCTTCTGGACTATGATGGTACTTTAATGCCCCAGACTTCAATTGATAAGAGTCCATCCACAAGGTCAATTGACATCCTAAACAACTTGTGTAGAGATGAGAACAACATGGTTTTCATCGTGAGTGCTAGAAGCCGGAAGACACTTGCTGAGTGGTTTTCTCAGTGTGAGAGGCTAGGATTGGCTGCTGAGCATGGTTATTTCTTAAGGTAAACTGTCGATCATGAAATGCTTAAAATGAAGAGTCTGTAATTTAATTGACTGGATCTGATGATGATACTATGCAGGATAGCACGGGATATGGAGTGGGATACATGTGTCCCTCCAGCAGACACTAGTTGGAAACAAATTGCAGAGCCTGTGATGCAGCTTTACACTGAAACAACGGATGGATCTTTTATCGAGGACAAGGAAACTGCACTAGTATGGTGTTATGAGGATGCAGACCCAGATTTTGGTTCATGTCAGGCGAAAGAGCTTCTTGATCATCTTGAAAGTGTCCTTGCCAATGAACCTGTTACGGTGAAGAGTGGCCAGAATATTGTGGAGGTCAAGCCTCAGGTTTGGTCTAAACTACTTTGCTTTTCTCATTTCATTTTATTCAGCATATCATATTAGTGTGCACTGTGATAAACATTTAAAGTAAAGCTTGTTCCATTGGTTAACAATTGCAAACACCAAGTGTACACTCCATAGAGGGATTCTGTTTCCTGTTTGCTTAAAACGGCTTGAGGATGGATTCACAGTGCCTTTTACGATGAGGAAAAGGAACAAAGAATGTCTGAACTTTTCATTTTGTTTTCCTTTTGTCTAGATATCTATTTGCAGTTCCAAATAAGACCGAAGATAAATGCATAACTGAACATACAAACAAAGAAATATGTCAAATTTCAATCTCTTTAAGATACTTTAGTAACTGCTACATTGTGTAGACATACAAAACGTCCAAATCTAGTATGATTGCCTGTGTCTTGTCAAAAATCTTGTGGCGTAGAAATGGAAAAAGATGACCTAATAAGTGCACATGAATCATGACTTGTTCTGGATGAAATTCATGATTGAAGGATCTAGTAAAGTCGATCAAAATGGAACTGCATTCATTCTCCGAAATTGAAATTTGTCTATGTTGTAGGGTGTGAGCAAGGGACTGGTTGCCAAACGCCTACTTTCCATCATGCAAGAAAAGGGGATGTCACCTGATTTTGTTCTTTGTATTGGGGATGATCGATCTGATGAAGATATGTTTGAGGTAATTACAAGTTCTGTGGCGGGATCCTCGATTGCTCCAAGAGCAGAAGTTTTTGCATGCACTGTTGGTCAAAAACCAAGTAAGGCAAAGTATTATCTTGATGATACAGCAGAAATTGTTAGATTAATGCAAGGCTTGGCGTCTGTTTCAGAACAAACGATCGCGCTGTAGGATAGTGAAAGAAGCATTGTCTTTTAACACTTGAACAGGCACCTTAATCCCTTTATTTTGATGCTTTTCTTTTCTTTCTTTTTTTGGTTACTACGAGAAGCTGTGTAATCGAATATAATTTTTATTTTTTCTTCTCTTTCATTGTGCTTGATTTATGTTTAGTAAAGCTGTATATATTGTTCCATGAATCAGAGCTTGCCTGTCTACCTCACTACTAGTAGTAGCAGCCTAATACGGAAAGGGGTTAGCCAACAATATGTTGATGTTCTTGCTTGAGTAGATGAATGTTTATTTTATATACCCTGTCAAAGAATTTAATTTATAAAAAAAGATGAATGGTTATAAGCGTCATCTGAGTTTGCAGATTATTGGATATTTTTTTTACACTGTTATTGAGATTTTGTATCGTGTTCACCCGTCTTATCTTTGTCATTGGCAATATCATACCGTCCAGAAACAATTCCTCCCATTACACGGATGAACAACCAGTCACTGACGAATCTTTTAATAGACTAAGAAACATAGAAAAATTAGCAGTACCTCGTACTGCTAATAATCTTGTAAAAAGCTGAATTTTAGCTATTAAAATCTTTTTCATGATTAAACATTGTTCTTTTAATGAATGTTTATTGGTCTATTTGAAATACGGCAATTTATAATTATAATTACATAAATTTAGTTGAAACAATTTTAAAATCAATATACTGGTTGGCTTTAACCTCTCTCTTATTTTGAATTCCCAACTTTTATTTTTACTTTTATGCCCTTTCTTGATGCCCTTTCAAAATTCGATCCGAGCTTACGTCCATTGGTGTGGGTCATCTTTTCTAGAGGGCAAAATGGGACGTCAGGCGGTAAATCATTGGAACCATGGGCGAATCGCCTTCGCCACTAGCCTCCTCCCCTCCTTTAACTCGAGAACAATTCACATGAAAGCAATGGAGACGTCCATTCGAAGAAGGCAATGGGAGGTGGAGCTTGGAGCGACAAGATTGGAGTTCAACACAATAAAGGTAAGCTCAAATATTTCCAGAATGTGTTACAAGATGGAATTGTTTCTCCCCCTTTGGAGTTGTTACAAGCTGGCGCATGCGCTTGGTCCAACGCAATGGTTGGATTTTTCTGGTCCAAAAGAATGGCCTTTTTAGTTGTTAATATGTGGGCAAAGGCCAGATAGAGTAAGAAAGGATTTGAAAAAGCTATGCTATAGATGATGGGTTGATACTATTTAAGTTCTCTAAGAATTCAAATATCTGTGAGATAATAGAACAAGGACCATGGCACATAGGTGGCCAGCCCTTATTCTTAAGACAATGAAAACAGAGGTTGGGTTTGGATAGGAGCCCGATAGAGGTGAAGCCGTTATGGGTCCAATTTCATGGTCTTCCGATGGAGTATTGAACGGTGGAGGGGCTGAGTCATTTGGCTAGTGTATTAGACAAACCTATCTGCATAGATTCTCAGACGACAGTAATAGATAGAATAGGTTATGCTAAAATTTGTATTGAAGTGCCAAAAGATGTTGTTCTGCCTGAATCCTTGCCAATCATGCGACTTGGAGAGTCAGGGGAGATGGTCAGAGATGTCATTACTTTAATATATCCTTGGAAGCAGAGTATGGTAGGTACAAAGTGGGTAGTTATTGGTCGTATATTCCAATCTGGTTGGCATGCGAACCTAGTGAATAAAGCAAAAAATACTGAGGATCAAGAAAGACTTATAGACTAGGGGATGAATAGGGAGGAGAAGGGGAGTGAGGTTAATGTGGTTGAGTCATTGAATGTAGCTATAATGGTCAAATTCAGGGGAGTAAAGCTATTGTAGGGAAGGTAATGGAGACTGAGATGTCTCTGGAATGTCCATGCAGGCAGGGGCAGTTCAAAGACGAGATGAAAATGAAATTAATAGTGGGCATGAGGATATTAGGGATTCCTTATATCCCCATATACTTAGAACTTGTAATAAGGTAATAGTAGAAGAGTTGCCATTATCCAGTAGAAAAGTCGAAGGATTGATTAAAGAATCGAAGAAGATAGATAGGGAGGCTAATGAAGACACAGAACCTAGTCCTAGTATTGGGAAAGAAGCAAGGTCAGACAAAGAAGTGGGGGAGACAAATCAGATGTTGGTGGGACTTGCTAAAAAAAGTATGGGAAGGAAGAACGGTAAGAAAAAAGACATAAAATGGTGATGTCCCCTGAGTGTCTTTTTTAAGTTGCTCTTAATATGTCTTTATTAGTTTGGAACATAAGGGGTCTTAATGCCCCCCTTAAAAAGTTGATGGTAAAGCAATTAGCTGAGGTTAAAAAACCTGTTTTAGTAGGACTTCTTGAAACAAAAATAAAGGCCAATGCCGATCGGAAGGGATTAGCTTTTTTGGGGACTAAATAGAGTTTCATTTCAAATCAAATTCATCATTATAATGGTCGGATATTATGTTGGTATAATTTGGATAAAGTAGAGATTCAAGTGCTCAAGATGGGGGATCAATTTATGCATTTGCAGTGTGGCTTAATTGGGAAGTTTTAGTTTGTGGTTACATTAATATATGCATCAAAATTTTCTTTCTAACGACCTAACTTGTAGAAGGAGCTACTGGAGTTACATATAGGGATGCAAGGGGCTTGGATAGTGGTAGGAGATTTTAAATGTTGTCATAATTCCACTGAAGTAGAGGGAGGTGTGCGATTTCATGGAGGTGTAGGAGTTGAACTCAATCAACTATTTCAATGCACTGATCTAGTGGATCTTAGAAGAATTGGAAGATGGTTCACCTGGGAAAACAAACATAAAGGGAATATGTTTATCAGGAAGAAACTTGACAAAGCATTGGTAAATCAATAGTGGCTAAGCTCTTTCTGCTTGCTTCAGCTGTGTTTGGAGAACCAGAATTTTATGATCATGCATCCATTCTAATTCAATAGCCGTGTGATGGATATAGGATCGGGGCACCATTCAGATTTTTTAATGCATTACTTTAGGTTGAGGGTTTTTTGAAGATGATTTCGCAAGTTTGGAGGACTGAGGTAAAAGGATATAAAACTTTTCAATTAATGTAGAAATCAAAGATTGCCAAACGAGTGATCAAAGAGTTTAGTAAGCATATAACTCGAAATATTCAAGATATGTGTACCAACTTGGATGAGATACAGAAGCAATGTTATAGGGACCCCCTTAATGATAGCTTAAGAGTGCTTGAGGCTAATCAGATGAAAAAATACCAAGAAGCTTTGAACTTGCATGATTCAATCCTTAAACAAAAGGCGAGACAAACTTGACTTAAGGAGTGTGACATCAATACCCAGTTTTTTCAGGCGGTTATTCTAGCTGGGCGAAATACTAGTACCATTACTGAACTGATGGATGAAGCGGGTAATGTGCTGCATGGCCAACAGGCAATTACTGAACACATCTGGGATTTTTTTCAAACTCATGGGAAATACCGAAAGTGCAGGTAATGATTTTGGGGTTAAGGATGTTTTGGACTTCTCTCCAAGTCAAGATAGACTGGAAATGTTAAATGCTCTTTTTTCAGCTCAACAATTGAAGGAGGCCTTGTTTCGATTAAACGGTTCAAAAGCTCTCGATCTTGATGGATACTTGGCTATATTTTTTCAACAGACTTGGAATATCACAGGACAACTCTTAATAGAAGTGGTGTTAGAGGTTTTTTCGTCTGGTAAGTTATTGAAAGAGATCAATCATACTTATGTTTGATTCCTAAGAAGGAGCGATCAGAAAGGTTTACGCACTATCATCCAATTTCGTGCTGCACAATAGTGTATAAAATAATAGCTGCTCTTTTAGCTGAACATCTGAAGGGTATATTAGCCGAAGTGGTAAGTAAAGTCGAAGGGGCTCTTCTCCCTTCGAGAAGTATTGGGGATAACATATTGATGATGCAAGAATTGTTGGGAGAATATCATGCAGGCAAAAAGATTAACAGCTATGCTTTAAAGATTGATTTTTATAAAGCTTATGATATGATTGGATGGGGATATTTGAAGGATTTCTTGAAGGGATTGGCATGCCTACAACATTTTGTCATTGGATACTTCAATGTATTCAAACTACTTCCAAGAGTGTGTTAATAAACGGGATTCCTATGAAACCATTTATGATCACTAGAGGGATTAAGCAAGGGGACGCTTTCTCCCCTTACTTATTCACTTTGGCAATGGAGGGACTTTCAAGACTATTGACTAAATGGTGGAGTGTAATGGGCTATATCAGTATCATTATAAATGTAGGGAAATGAAATTGTCACACTTGCTGTATACCGATGAAGTGATATTATTGTGTAAGACTGAACCACAACTACTAGATGATGATAAACTTGATGAACATTTTTTTCTAGTTGGTCAAGGATGAAGATGAATGTACAGAAGAGTGAAATTTTTGTGTCTTCAAATGTTTGTAATCTGGTGTGGATTAGTAGGTTGGTGGGGTTGCCTCTCCAAGAAACACCATTAAGGTATTTGGAAGTACCGATCACTTGGGGTAAGCCTAAATTTTTTTATATCTTGTCATTGTTGGAAAAATTGAAAGGTTGAATCAATGCTTGGCGAAATCGTTTCCTATTACTTGCTGCTAGAGTTACTCTTATTATTTTAGTGTTGAACAACATGCATGTACATTGGGCTGCTTATGTGATAATTCCAAATAGATTAATAAAGGAAATGGAGAGGATATTGAAATCCTTCTTATGGATTAGTAAGCATGATAATTGCAAGGGAGCCAAAGTCAAATGGCAATATTGTAGTGCCAAAAAAAAAGAGGGATTGGGCATTATTTCGATCACACAAATGCAAAAGGTATAACTTATGAAGAGAATATAGACATTATTTGTGGATAAAGAAGTGTTGTGGGTCAAGTAGGTGCAAATTTATCGCCTTAATGGGTAGAGTTTTTGGAAAATTTAGTCGAGGTATGAACATTCTTAGATTTTTAAAATTTTGTTGCAGCTATGAGATATGATTTATCCTATTATTAAAAGTAGGATTAGGAATGGAGATGATACATGTTTCTGGTTTGACAATTAGAATGAATTCAACCCATTATAGTTGCGGACAAATTTAATAGTTTTTAGAAACCATATCTCTAAGGAAGCTATAGTGGCATGGATAGTTTGGGAGAGGGCATCGTTAAATAGATGTAGATTTGGCCACTTACTTAAACATTATGTGAAAGGTGTGACTTCAAAATTAGAAGACCAAGCTAATTTAGGCAGCAAATCAAGGTGGAGAATTTGCAACTAAATCAGCACATGATATAGGTGGAGAGCTGCATAAAGAGGTACTATAGGCTGAATTGGTATGGAAACAGGTATTAAGTCGCAAATCTGTTTTTTTTTTCTTTCTTGTGGTTAGCTATTAAAAATAGATTGAGAATGAAGGACCGATGGTTTGGTAGTTATGATCCCCTTTATGTGTTGTGTAAACATGTCAATGAGAATAGAAATCACTTGTTTTTTGAATGTGAATATACCAAAGTGGTGTGGAGCAGAATTTTGCATATGATAGGGATACCAAATTTCTCCTATGAATGGAATGAGGTGTTGAATGATGTTATAAAATATTTCAAACCTAGGAGGGGAGTTGGTCTCATCATTCAAACCTCATTTCAGATGGTGATATATCATATATGGAGGGAGAAAGATAAACACTTATTTAAGGAAGTGGAACAACTCAAGTATGAGCTCGCTGCCTTTATAGTTAACTTGATCAGAGAGTTAATCATAGCGAATGGGAAGCAAGATAACATTAGAAAGGAACTTAAAATGATCTAGTTTATTTAGTTGGTTTATGTGGTTATGGGCGAAATGTTTTTAGTAGTATAGTACTGGTTGTAGTAATTATATAATTATCCTTGTAATAGGTTTGTATATTATAGTTTCCAACTTTGGTAATATATTTCTTTAAATTAAAAAATTTAAATCAATATAGCAATTTCTAAAACATAATAACTTAAAATCGATATTGATAAATATTCCACTTGAGCACACATTTTCAACTTAAACTTTTATCTTTCATCTTTGTCGCACGCTGACATTGATTACGACAATTAGGCTATGTTTGATTGGGTAGTTATTAATGGAATGAAATGCAATATTATTACATCGTTTGAGAGAAGAGTTTATAATAGAATGAAATGAAAGAAGAGGTTTCATATTACATTTCATTCTATCTTAAACAGTAAAAATGAGAAACCTCCAATTTGAGAGGTTTATGATGAAATGTAAAATAATAAACAACATTCACTATATTACGTTATGAACTCTTCTTCAAAACAACATTTCATTATATTACATTATGAACCATTTCATCTCTCCCAAACAATAATTTGCTAATATTACATCCATTTGTATTCCATTTTATTATAAATCATTCTATTCCATTAAAAGCCTTACATCCAACTAAACATAAACTTAAGTTGAAGTGGAGTTCTATGATTAGAATACCCATGCAAGTCATCCACATTATAATTTGAATCACATGAACTATGTCATGAAGATGTTGGCATTTAAGGATACAAATCGAAACATGTACACGAGTTACTTGGTAACAGCTACAAATAGAGAGGTATGCCAATTTCATGAAACCAATTCCAATAAATTTTTTATTGTTCTAAAGTTATAGCCTCTATGATTCATTTCTTCTTTCTTCTCCTAATTTTCCATTTATGTATAGTCATGATTAATACGTGTAGAAATATCCCCATGTATTATTGAATAAACAAAATGAAAACAAACTTTTGTAAGGAAAAATTACGCAACATATAATGCATTTTTATACCCACATCTAAATAATACAAGAGAAAAATATTGTAAAGAAACATTTTCATACCTATGTGCAAGTATGCTTATCTTGCATATCGGAAACCAAGAGTAAAATTCAACAATTAGAAATATTGGTCCAAAATTCAACCCTCATATGCTATGTATAAAAAGAAGGATATAAGGGTCCCAAAGGTTTTAAAAAAAATTTAATTAGAATAACTAATAGTTAACCCCTACTTTTACTATTTCTTATATAGAATTTGTTTAGAATTTTTTGTAGGACCTCATAGCCATATAGATATCTTATCTATCATGGTGTCTAATACAATATGGCTTAATTTGTATTAATTATAGGTTAAATTAACTAAATAAATTACCTATTTTTTTAAACTAAATTCGTCAATAGCTAGTGTACCCATAATTTCCTAAAATCGCTAATTCATCACTTCTATTATTTGCTAGTCTTCTTTACTTATGTTTCGTAAATTTTCTCCTTTTTATGTGTTGCTTCTCTGCATGTTATGGTTCTACTTCCTTTCTATGGGTCTTTGCTGTTGGACCAATGGTGGTTGACAAATTAAATCCCTTTATGTTTTGATAATAATAAAATATCTAGAAATAGTTTCAGG
>JANTNU010000001.1:7763356-7788373 GCA_024752395.1 Erythroxylum havanense
AATTGTTTTTGTGTGTTTTAACTTCTGATTTTCTTGTAGAAATTTTCAAAGAATTTTTAAGATCTATTCAACCCCCCTTCTAGATCACTTACATTTGCTACTTCTCTTTCACATTTCTCCTTTTTACATTGTTTCTCTGTGTGTCATGGCTCTGCTTCTATTTTGCATTGCTTCTGTATCATGGTTGCTTCTCTCTATCACCTTGTTTCTGCCACACATTGCTTATTTATGTCAAATTGCTTCATTGCGTGGCCTTCCTTCTCTGCATCGCCTTACATCTATGTCAGGTGATATCTTGTCTCTTATTCTTTACCATTTATCAACATCATACACTTTAATTTGAACTCTACATTAAATCTTAGTCATTTTAAATTAAGAAATTCTCTTTTGATCATTTATGTAGTGGTATTGAGGAACAAATTTTCTTTTGTTCACTGTATGCAGAGGAATAATTATGCATACAATTATGTAACACTAAATAAAAACACTAAAAATTGATAGCCATAATTGATATAAAGTTGCATGGTCTTATGTGCAAACTATTTAGCCTAATCAATATATGATATTGAATGTCTTATACAATTCCAATATATGATATTGGAACTACAACAAAGTGAGGACATTAATGGATGATTCCCCAATGAAACCCTGATGTTGCTAAACCTCCTAGTATTACCATGGTATGCTTACATAGCCAACTACGTTGTAGGCAGTATCTTGCCCTTTGATTTGTCTTATCAATAGAGGAAATGATTTTTGTATGAGTGTACCTATTATTTATAGGATGAATCAATCCTCTATAGGACATGTGCTAATGGAATAATAAAAAGGTGTGTTCTGGAGGAATTAATGCTAGACCTACTAACACAGTGTCATGAATTTATTAATGTTGGGCATTATGGAGAGAACAAAAAGGCGATGCGAGTCTTAGAATGTAGTTTTTATTGATCGAATTTGTTCAAGGATGCTCAAGAGTTTGTGGCACAATGCGGTAGATGCCAAAGAGTGGGGAACATTTCATAAAGAGATTAGATGCCATTGTTTAACATTCTGGAAGCAGAAGTGTTTGATATGTGGGGATTGGGCTTTATGGGACGATTCCCATCCTCTATAGGGAACGCATATATCTTAGTGGAGAAGACTACATGTCATGATGGGCTGAACGAATGGAAACTCCAATAAATGATGGAAAAGTGGTGCAAAAATTTACCAAGAGATCGATTTAGAGGGCCACAAGCCATAATTAGCAATAGAGAAGCACACTTTTATAATAAATGTGTTAATGCTCTTTTGAAAAGATATGAAGTTTACCATTGTGTTTCTACTTCGTACCACCTATAAACAAGTGGACAAATGGAGGTCATTAACTACTAGCTTAAAAGAATATTGGAAAACACGGTAAATAGTTTAAGGAAGGATTAGGCGTTGAAGCTAGATGATACTCTATGGGCTTATCAATCGCCTTTAAAACTCTGATCGGTACAACCCCATTTCATCTTGTTTATGGTAAGGCTTGTCACACATCAGTGGAGTTAGAGCATATAGTATATTGGTTAATAAAAGCCTTAAATTTTGATTAGAAGCAAGCAAGCGGGTGAGAAAAGGCTTCTACAGTTGAATGAACTCAATGAGCTTATATGAAATGCACATGAGAATGCCAAGTTGTATATGGAAAAAGTTAAGAAGTGGAATGATTCTCATAATAATAGGAAAGAGTTCAAAATGGGAGATACAGTAATACTATATAATTCAATATAGAAGTTATCTCCCAGGAAGCTCAAGTTAAGATGGAGTGGGCCTTTAAAAGTAACCCACATATTTACATATGGAGCTTTAGAATTAGAGAATCAAATAAGGAAATCTTTAAGGTAAACAAACAAAGGTGTAAATCGTATCTTCGATGAGTCTTTTCTTAAGAAAAGGAAGTGATTTTCCTTTATAATGCATTAAAAGAGTTTTGAGTGATGACAGTTCAAGCTAATGACTATAACTTAGCATTTTATACAGTTAGGTTTTTCTCAAATTCTAGTATCTAGGTTCTTATTTTGAAGTGTTTAGAGTGGTTTGGATTATTAATTTTCATGTTTTTGAAGTTATTATAGTTTAGGGAACAAAGTCTAGGGTTTATATGAGGAAAAATGAGCAAAAAGGGACATGGTTGGCTAATCCCAACCTTGGCATGATCGTGCAACATGGCGAGGATGGGCATGATCCTGCCTCGTGCATGATTGTGTCAGGTGGTGAAGATGTCAATTAATGCATCACACCTATAAACCCTATTTTACCCCTCATTTTTCAACCTTAACCATTTAAATACATATTTTATGTTTTCCCGCATCTTACTTCTCTCTTTAGGCCTTGCAGCCACCTTTCAAGCTCTTCACTTCTCTCGCATCTATCTTCATTCTTATGTGATTTCTCACCATTTTCTTTCATCTTTTACATAGAAAAACATTCCTGTTACACAAATCTAGTGATTTTCAGACAAGAATAACATCTTTTAAATGGGTGTTATAAGATTTCTCCACGTTTTTCTCTCTCACATTTTTTGGTGTTATTGTGTATTTTATTGTTTTTCTTTGTTAATTTTATAGGTTATATACTCAAGCATGGTGCCAAGAAGCAAGTAAACTACCAAATGCTCAACTCCAAAGGGGAAAGCTTAAGTATCAGGTGCTGGTGCATGTGATACAATTGAGGATTTTGGATCACCTTTATCGATCTGTTCGGAATAAGAACGTATAAGATTCCAAACACTTCTCTCTAAAATTGTTACTGCCCCATGACATTTAAATTTCAAATCTTAGAAAATCTAGGTTTGAGAGAAAATATTGAGACTTTGAGTGGGAAAATTTTTTGGGAAAATTTTTTCATTTTGATTTTGTTGTGCATAAGGATTTAACCCTCGAATCTTCCACTACTTTACATTTTGAGCTACAAAAGTTCGATAATTTATGGTTTTGATAACAAGGCCACACTTATACTTTGGACTATGGTATTATGGAAGAAATTGTTAGATTTCTTAGATAAAAAATTATTGAAAACATGATAACTTTCATACTGAACAATACTAGAAGAAATTAAAAGGGTTGGATGATTATTTTGTGAGCAATGTACATAATAATGTTATTCTTAGACCTAAACATTTGTTATTGCATAAATTTATACATCACACTATTTTTGCAAAATCTCAAAGTAACAAGTGTTCTCGAAAGGACTTGTTAATACTTTGGTGCATGGATCATAAGATTAAAGTTTGTATTTCAACCCATAATTTTCAAACAATAGTTACCTCTTTTAATAAGAAAGTAGCTATTTTAGCATGGGTTTTCTTGTTACCACACTTGTTTAATATCATGGTGTATTTATTGATGGACTAACCATTGTTTTTCCTGAGCTTCTTAATCATGCACATTTAAAGTGAACTAAGGTCTTGGAGGTCTATGACATGGTATTTTAAGATATTGTTTCTAAATTATAAGTAAAATATTGGACTAAATAGGTGAGCTATAGTTCCACACTAGCACAAAACCAAACTAAAGTCTCATATAGTGAAGCAACTAAGGAGGAAGAAGAGGAAGGTTGGGAGAAAGTGTTCAGCTTAGTGATAAAAAATAACAAGAGCATAGCAGAGCAACTGAACATTATAGAGGCTCAAATAAAGGAGCTTGCATGCTACCAATGTCAATAGCTACATGATATAAAGAAGATATTGAAGTATTTCACTGTTTAAGGTGTTCAGATTCATTCACCCACAACATCATTGCCTCAATCTCCATAAGTGTTTCTTGCTTTAAACTTTTTGTTATTGTTATTTATTTTTATGTATGTTATTCGATTTCTCATGCTGAGCACAATGTGTTATCTAAGTGTGGAGGTGTTTATGCATTAGCATGTCATATGTATGTGGGTTTTTCATTTCCATTTTTTAAGTTTTTGATTAGGTTGACATTGTGTGAACATTTTGTTGCAAATGTGTGAATTGCATGAATGTGTCAATGGCTTGAATTGAATAGGATTAGTTTAGTTTTGACAATGGTCATTTAAATTGTGAAGGCACAGTAACTTATAAATTTTATGTTCTAAATGTCTTTGGGATGAACATGCATGTTAATTGGAATATGAAATTTATTCTTCACTTTAGGAAATTTGTTGTATACATTTGTAACTATAGTTAATTGAATTGGTTAGCATTATTAGTACTCTTTCATGAGAATAACTGACTAAGAAGAAATGAGGTTGGACAATAATTAAATGGAAAAATTATTAAATAAAATTCCAATTTAGTTGTCCCTTTTTGAAAAAAAAGGGTTAAGAATAGAGCTAAAAGCCAATTAAAAGTGATATAGCTGAATATCTGGGAGCATTCATGACAAAATTTTTGTCTTTGTTTCAAAAGGATAGAATGGTACTTCGACCAAGCTAAATAAAAAACATGACCTAATTAAATAACTGGGGCGGCATTTATGACAAGGTGTTAACCTTCGTTTCAAATGACTAAGTTATCATTAAATAAAATCTAAAAAATGGTACTAAAATAAATAAACCTACTAATCTTTTAAAAATAGCAAGAATTTTGATGAAATGATACTTAATGATAGTTGCCTTTTTTATTGATACTAATCATCATTGCATACTTACAAGTACCATAGGTGTATGAATAGGGAGTTAATATATATGTATATTCAAATCAAAGCATTTAAATACGAAAGGAATAAGTTATTATGTTAGTACATTTTGAGTGATTGACATTTGAAGTTAAGTTACTTTTGTAAGATTTGATGTCATTGTATCATTATTGCATTTTGCATGATTGTCTGATTATATGTTTTTGTGTTTTGATTTATTTATGTTTTAGTTTTGCTTGAGTATAAGGAAAGGTTTAAGTGTGGGGACGTTGATAGGTATAGATTATAGTATGTTTTTATAGATGTTTAAGTGTGTTTTTAATTGTTTATTAGATGATTATCATCTATATAGGCTTAAAATTGTGTTATTGTTAGTGTTTGTATATGTTCTAAATGTTTGACTGGGTCAAAGCATTAGTTTGATCTTAATTTTATGTATTATTAATGTGTTTGTGAGTGTGTGGAATTAGGAAATTGAAGAATGGAGAAGATGTTGGATGTATGAAGGATGATACAATTGTGCACCATACATGATCAGAGCATAATCGTGCTAAAGAGGAATCAACAATGTTAGGCACGATTGTGGTGTTTCTAGGCACAAAATTTTTCAAGTTTTGAGGGTATGAGGCTATTTTTAGAACCAAACAAACTGGGAAAACCCTAAACCCAATCCTAAAACCCCAAAGCACTATAAAAGAACATGAAAAAGATCAAAAAGAGGTAGCAACCACTACATTAAAGTAGATCAAACAGGCAGGATCAAAGAGAGCTTAAGAGAAATTCCAACATTCTAAATCAAGACTTCAATTAGTTTTATTCTTTTCACCTTTATTTTTTTTGTAATCTTTGATGTATATTTGGATTTCTATGATGTATAGCATGCTTATGGATTTATAAATCCAAAGTAGGAATTATTCTGAAATTATTTTGTGAACCTTAATTGTTGTTGATTTCAATATATCTTTGAATGTTTATGATAATTTTTGTGCATATAATTGATAATAAATCGAGAGAGTGAATCAAAGTCATTAGTGTTAAGTTATGCAATAAGAATTGATGACTTAATAGACCTATAATTATCATATTAACGAACAATTGAAGAGAGATATTAATTGTGAAATTAATTATCTATAAGATTACTTCACGCCTAATTGAATAAGTTATGAATAGTTTTTTGAATCAAGAGATTACAACTCTGTAAATATCGAATTCAATTAGGGTTACTTGATTAGATATTGAGAGAGTAATCAAAACTTTAGGAAATCTTGAATTATGCGTAAATTGAGTCAACAAGATAAAAGGAAACAAAATAAGGATAGAATAGTTCCTAAGTATTTAACTTTGATCAGTCTCATTTTTATTGGCAGCTCACTTATTTTATTATTTACTTGTTTCTCTTTATCATTTGTTTTTATTCGTATTATTTAATTTAATTCAAATTAATTCTTAGTACCTTAGACAAAGTTATTATTCAAATTGTTTAGGTGTTTAATAGTCCTCATGGGAACGATACCTTTGATAGTATAGTATATGATTCGTATGCTTGCGATATTGAAAGTTTTATTTTTATATAAAACTTGGTCAGCACTTAGCCCTTTCTGCAACAGTTGTAAAATTCGCTCAACTTGTTTTGCTGATACTAATTAACTTAGGCCATGTTAGTCAATATTTAATACTGCAAGTGCACGACATAGTTGTAGCTAGTACTAGCAAATACAAGTCGATCCTACGAGAACGATGAGTACTAATAATTACTGTTATTCTATTATCTAGCTTACGTATTAATTGTGGTTTAATTCAAGAAACTAAAATCTCAACAATTGAACTAAACAAGTAGTATGAATTAGGTAAAGAATTGCTGACACTAGATTAATTACCAATATCAAATAATTAGTATCTAAGCATTAAATCCCCCTAAACCCTTTACTAACTAATTATGTGTCATGCAATTTTATTATTGATTTGTTAGATTGTGGAGATTCCTAAGGTATGCTAGTAAGTAATTTTGAGTATACTAATAAACTGATTCTAAGGTCTCTAATCGAATTACTCAGGTTAAAACTTATAGAATTGTGTTATCGTATTACCTCTATTAGGTTTGATCTTAATCTGGAAGATTTTTGTTGTCCTAAATCTAGGATTGCAATCAACTTCTTCCAATTATCGTGGATCTATTCAACCTAGGATTTCTCAATCACTAAGTATGAAATCAAATTAAAGTCTATAAATCAAATTAATAAACAATCGTAAAACAGATAATTGGATCGCAACAATTAATCAATTCAATTGCATTCATAAAATAATCAAAACATGTTAAAGTATTCAAATAGGGTTCATCTAGCCTAAATACTAACAAAAAAATTAGTTATACATCAACGAACACAAAATCATAACCATATATACAGAAAATAAAATAGAAAATACCATAATCATAATCATAATTCTAAATCTCCCTGATTGTTCTCTATCGCGTATTTTGACAATGTAGACATTCAATTTGAACGTTTTAGAGCAGTGCCAACCACTTTCTCCCTCAATTTGCCTTCTAAATGTCAAATTTATATGAAAACCTAGATTTTAGGATTATACACGATCTTATGCACAACCGTACATTAGACCGTGCGTAATTAGAATTCGTTGAGAATCATGAAATTACATGGCCTTGCACTCTTTCCAAATTGCTGATTTTCTATTTTTTTGCCCGAATTCTTCTCCTTTAAGTCCATAAAGGCAATTATTACTTGTAAGCACACTTGAAGCACATTAAGTACCAAATATACAACAAAATATAAAATATCAAGCAATAATACACTAAATATAGGGTAAAAATATAGTCAGTTAAGCTTCTATGAGTTACCGTTAAAGGTTGGACATTTTTACGGTTACGATAATTGAGATGAACTAATTTCAAAAATGATTCGAGGGATATGACAAGAATGTGATCAAGTTTCAGAATAAGGTACACATTATAATTTCTGTTTTATTATTGTTGGTTTATCCCTAGAGCCAATCAATTGGTTTTAATTTAGTGAAAAAATAATTTAAAGGAATTCTTTATCTTGAACCTACTTATATATATATTAAAGTTCATGGGATAATTATATATTATAAATGAATTATTCCTAGTCATTGTTTTATTAAGATTGGATATTAATAGAATATAAAAAAGTTAGCACAATTTATGATTTTCTTTATGAAAGAAGTAGTATCTCATAGACTAAAGTATGAAGATATTTAAACAAATGTGTGTGTGCCTGTTGGTAAACAAGTTCACTGAACTGACCCCATATGAGAAATATATTTGAAAAATTACTTATATGCTTATGAAAATTTTTATTGTGATAATTATATAAGTGATCCTTTGATTTAAGATCTCCAAAGTTGTCTTGTATAAGAATTGTTATATTTTGATACTACTTATGACATATTCTAATATAGGTAGTTTAGTCGGTAGACATTGGATGTAGCATAAACTATATAGAGGTAGTTATGTGATCAAGATATGATTTATCACCATAAAGTAATTGGGAAGATGGTTTTATTGTTCTGTATTAGTATTGATTTAAGAAGATTTGAGAAATCTTTGGCCATTGCCAATATGCAATGACATTGTGAAAATAATTTATAAATATTATTAATTAAATCAATAACTAATAGTAGAGAACTAATATGATTAGACTCAAAATAGAGAAAACATTAATTTAATATTTTATGTCTAATCAGAACATTGTATGATTAAATGATTAAATTATACGAAAAATCATGCACGAAAAGGTTAGTCAAAACTACTTTGATATTCCTAATTATTTAGGTAGTCATGATATGTTGCTAGATACTAATCTTGATTTATGAATATAAATTGTTTAATTAAAAAATTATAGATAAATTAAAGGAGTTTAATTTATCTAATCCTAAATATGATTATTCCTAAATATGATTATGGTCATATTTTATATCCATTGCCAACATATTTATGAACCTAATAACTTATACATAAAAAGTAGGCTAAAGAAAGTAAAGATATTTTAATTGAGTTGAGCATAATTGTGAAGTTTGAAAACGTTTATGATTAAATATGAGATATTTAATAAATAAGGATCAATATAATATATTAAATCTTATTTGAACATAATTAGTATTTAATTAGAATCACTTGTCACTCTAACTAAAGTTTAATTGAAATTAGAATTTATTTTTAATTAAATTAAAACATATTATAAATAAGTTTAAGCTCTAGCAAAACTATCACTTCTAGGTTAATCTTCTTTGTAGCAGATAAAAGGTAGATATTTGTGAAGTTATGGTGGTTAAGATGAACGAAAATAATTAGAAGGATATGACGTGAATATGATCAAGCTTTTAAGGAGTGAAGAATGGTAAAGACAATATGCTAGGAAAAACTATAGAATGGGATGGGAACAATGAGCTTAGATCCGAGAAATAAGGAGTGGTAAGTGGAAGGTTTGTGAGGAGCTGGAAAAAGCTGGGTTGGTGGTTAATAATGGTGTTTTAGTGGTTATAGCAATAGCAATAATAATGGTGTTTGTAAGATGAACGTTTAGCCTTTCAAAAGGTTTTAATATAATATAAGATGATGAGAAAATAGAAAATACATTGGATTGGATGTGTAGCTGCGTCGCAATTACGCCGGAGATTCACGCTTTTGTAGTTTAAGAAAAAAGGCCAAATGTTTAGATTTGGACAACTGTGCCCAATAAATACTAAAATTGGAAACAAATAGAAACTTACCTACCTAATGCTACTACTACTAGGTAAAGTGGAACCCACACGGAAGTGCCAGCTGTCTTCCTCTTCACGTAAAATAAAATATCCATACCAAGTTTATTTAATTAAAGACTTGAGTGCCGTTTTGGTTCTATTTTGTTATGATTTTTAATTTCAGCTATGCCTTCCCTGAATTTTGTCATCTTCTTCCTTTGGGACTGGACCTGGTGGTATTACTTGTAGTTATCAAATTTGTTATGGGGTTGTTCTATACTATACAACATGTAACAGAGATAGAACTCGATTATTCTCCAGAGATTTCAAATGGGAAATTGCCAAGGACGACAAGTAATGGGTGTAGGAAGTAGCACCATTCTATTTGTGACAATGCATGCGTAATAAAATAATATTTAAAATGTTAATTTGTGACATATCCCCTATTTTGAAGTTATATTTAATCTTAAGATTTTATATCATCATCATCATCACCTAATTCGAAATCTCGTAATGAAGTAGAGTCTGGAAAAATTCGATAGTACGTAACCTTATTCCTACATAATAAAGAGGTTGTTTTCAATAGACCCACATATAAATGAGACACTGTATGAATTATGTATGTAAAATAAACAATTCATAAAATGAAAAATAAATAAAAATACAAGAAAATGTAATTTTACAAATAAATATATGGATTGGTATCAGTAGCATAGTCCAAGGTGACTCTTTTTCAAAAACCTTAATTGATATAATTGATAAAATTTTTTGAAAAATAAATGCATCGAAAAAAGGGGTTTCCATTTTCCAATTCATTACGCCTATAATCGAGGAAGTAAACGAAAAGAACACCACTGCAGCACATGCGTCTTCTATCCTTTCCCTCTCTCAAGTCTCACCCCATTCCTCTGCCGATCAGCTTTTGCCCTTACAGACGTCACTCCCACACTCTTCCTTTCATCTCCTCGCTCTGTCTCTCTCACGCGCATTTTTCCTAGAACCTCAAACCATCTGCGACAAACCTTCGTTTCTGAGTGTACCCATGAAAAAACCTCAAATGGGTCTTCGTTTTTTGACCCTTATTCTCTCTCTCTCCCTCTTGTCTCTTGCTGCTTCACAGCAAACAACTGGTGACGCCGTTGTGATGCTCAAACTCAGACAAAATCTCGGAAACCCAACTGCTCTCGGTTGGTCTGGGCTCGACCCATGTCAGTGGGAGCACGTCAACTGCGAAAATGGTCGGGTCACGCGGATCCAAATCGGCAGACAGAACCTTCAAGGCACTTTGCCGCCAGAACTTAGGAACCTGACTGAGTTGCAAGTGTTCGAGGTAATGTTCAACAACTTAACTGGTCCCGTCCCGAGTTTCTCTGGTTTAAGCCAACTTCAGTCTGTTATGCTTGACAACAACAAATTTTCATCTTTTCCCGCCGATTTCTTCCGAGGTATGACCGCTTTATCGAATGTGGATATTGGTACCAACCCTTATGAGTCATGGGAAATACCCGAGAGTCTTCAGGACGCGTTGCAGTTGACGAATTTCTCGGCGAATTCAGCGCATTTGAGTGGGAAAATCCCTTCTTTTTTCAACAGTAGTGTGTTCCCTAGTTTGGAAAATTTGCACTTGTCGTTCAATTACTTGGAGGGTGAAGTGCCATTGACTTTTTCTGGGTTTCAGAATCTACGGTCTTTATGGTTGAATGGGCAGAAAAGTGATGCTAGGCTTAATGGAAGCATTGGTGTGTTGAAGAACATGACTGGATTGACTCAGGTTTGGTTGCAAGGTAATTTCTTCGCCGGTCCTATACCGGATTTAAGTGGGACTACCTTCTTGATGGATTTGAACCTGAGGGACAATCAGTTAACTGGTGTTGTTCCGCCCTCACTGGTTAAACTTCCAAACCTTAAAGTTGTGAATTTGACCAATAATTTACTTCAGGGACCAACGCCAAGTTTTCCTCCTGGAGTTGATGTGGATATGAAAAATGCGTCTAATAGCTTTTGTTTGTCTGATCCTGATGTTTCTTGTGACAGTCGTGTTAATGTTTTGTTGTCAATTGCGGAAGACTTCGGGTACCCTGTTACCTTTGCTAGCAAGTGGAAAGGAAATAATCCTTGTTCTGGGTGGGTAGGGATAACATGCTCTTCTGGAGGGAATATTATCATCGTTAACTTTCAGAATATGGGACTCAGTGGTACGATCTCTCCAAAATTTGCTTCAATTCCTTCCTTGCAGAAATTACTTCTGGCAAAAAACACAATTACTGGCACTATACCAGCTGAACTTACAAGTCTACCTGATCTTTCTGTATTGGACGTGTCAAATAATAATCTCTATGGTAAAGTGCCTAGTTTCAGACAAAATGTGCAATTGATTACTGCTGGGAACCCTTTTATCGGGAAGGCAGCCCCTCCTGGTACAATTCCAATTCCTGGTGCACCTGGAAATGTTCCAGGAACTGAGGGTGGTGGTCCTAGTGCCTTCAGTGGAAGTGGTAATAAGAGTACTGGAAAGATTGTGGGCTCTGTAGTTGGTATTGTCTGTGGATTATGTTTCATTGGATTGGGTATCTGTTTCTATGTCAGGAAAGGAAAGAACTACAACAAAGTACAGAGTCCTAATATGCTAGTAATTCATCCTCGTCATTCTGGGGATCAGGATGCTGTAAAAGCTACAGTTTCTGGATCAAGTAATGATAGAACCGAGAGCCACAATGATCATAGTGGACTGAGTGACATTCATGTTGTTGAAGCCGGTAATATGGTTATCTCAATTCAAGTTCTGAGAAACGTGACCAATAACTTCAGTGAGCAAAATATACTGGGAAGGGGTGGCTTTGGCACTGTTTACAAGGGGGAGCTACATGATGGAACACAAATTGCTGTAAAGAGGATGGAATTGGGAGTGGTGGGCGAAAAAGGTCTAGCTGAATTTAAGTCTGAGATTACAGTGCTTACAAAGGTTCGACACCGCCATTTGGTTGCACTGCTTGGTTATTGCTTGGACGGAAATGAAAAACTTCTAGTTTATGAGTATATGCCTCAAGGTACACTCAGTAGGCATCTGTTCAATTGGAAGGAGGAGGGGCTAAAGCCTCTTGAATGGATGAGAAGACTTTCCATTGCTTTGGATGTAGCTAGAGGTGTTGAATATCTACATGGCTTAGCTCAGCAAAGTTTCATTCATAGGGATCTCAAGCCCTCCAACATCCTTCTTGGAGATGATATGCGGGCCAAAGTTTCAGACTTTGGACTAGTTCGTCTTGCTCCAGAAGGAAAGGCTTCCATTGAAACAAGACTAGCTGGAACTTTTGGATATCTTGCCCCAGAATATGCAGGTAACTTGGACAAAGATTTTGATGTTTCTAATTCTTGCTGTTTTACTGACAAAAACGTAAGGAGTTATTGGTCGCAAACAAAAATCATGTCATGATTAGGCATGATTTGCTGAAATAATGAGCTAGACCAGAATAATGAAAAATGGTGAAACATATGAAAATATCTGGTTATATTTGTTCCGTCTCTTAAATTATCAATTCAAAATATATATTGCAAGGAATTGTTATATTCTTATGTTGCCTTTCCGTAAATATTTTTATATATATTTGGCTTTTAATCATAGATATTTGCTATCTGCATTTGGACTTTGCAACTTACATTCAACTTCTACAAAGGATTCCTATTCCCTCTGCTCCATTTTCCTGTGTGTTAAATATTTGTCTTGGAGCTGAAATAGAACTTTCTGTATGTACAGTGACAGGACGAGTGACCACCAAAGTCGATGTGTTTAGCTACGGAGTTATATTAATGGAAATTATTACGGGGAGAAAAGCACTTGATGAAACTCAACCTGAGGATAGCTTGCACCTTGTTACCTGGTTCAGGAGGATGTACATCAACGAACATTCATTCCAAAAGACTATCGATCCAGCTATTGAACTTGAGGAAGGAACACTTACTAGCATAAACACAGTTGCTGAGCTTGCTGGTCACTGCACTGCAAGAGAGCCCTATCAGCGACCTGACATGAGTCATGTGGTCAATGTGCTTTCATGTCTCGTTGATGCATGGAAACCATCATCTGAACAAGATCCTGATGACATCTATGGGATAGACCTTGAGATGACGTTACCTCAAGCGCTCAAAAAGTGGAAGGCTTTTGAGGGAGGCAGTATGGATGGATCTTCTTCGTCTTTTCTACCAAGTGGGGATAATACCGAGACTAGTATACCTACTCGGCCATCTGGGTTTGCAGATTCATTAACATCAAATGATGGACGATGATGAGATAGAGAAGGGTGGAGTTGGGGAATGTAAGGATATGTTTGATTTATTTCTTTCTTTTAAACTCTAATGCTGGTGCTACATTCTCGTTCTGTCAAGGTCTTGACATCTTTTTCCGATGTGTAGATTTGCAGTTGTGTAATTTGATGGGCTTCTTGAGTCTTACTAGACAGATTATCCAAGTTGAGAATCAATTTTTGTAGGATTATTTTATTGAGTTTGATTGTATCCATTTCAGTTGTTTTGCAGTAACAAAATTTAAATGTGATACAGTGTCGGGGAAGGGGATGTGATGTTGATGTGGGGATGTGCTATGTCAATTTTGGCCGATTATCACTGAAGCGTCGCAGATTAGATAACCAGTAACAAATTAACAATGCATGTAACGTCTGTCTGTATTAATGCACGTACTCATTTAGTAATCTTTTTGTTTAGAAAAGAGATTGGTGAGAGAGAGAGAGAGAGCTAACGCATTGATGCCCATTTATTAATTACATGGGCCCTCAATAATGTGTCGTTTAGCGCAACATCAACTCAGGAAAATGGATGACACGTGATGTCTAGGGTACGTTGCGTATCTTTGGCAGCTACTATTTTGTCGCTAGGTTAGTTGGAATATTTTATATGCGATTGATCGCTTGATTGATTCTGGTTTTCTTTTCTTTTCGTTTTACAGAATATAACAAATACAATCTTTACCTAAAGCCATTCCATTCTAGAATAGCATATTCCTTCTGTCAGTGGATTTCTTTAAGTGATAGCTTTTTACTTTCTTGTGCTTGTCGCATCAAATTTCTTTCTTTCGTATTCTTAAGGATCGCTATTTTAGCCGATTCTTATTCTATGCCACGGATAATATCGCCACTAGTAATGACCATCAGTTTTTAACAAAATAGGTATAAACGTTAAAAAATAGATAAATATGGATATATATTTAGATATAGGTCTAGTGATAATCTGAGTTGATAGACACTTATATCCTACTTGTTTTTTTTTATTAAATCTACTTTTCCGTTTTTTTGAATATTTATAGTTAAATATAATAAAATATTAATATTTTATGAGAAGAAACAGCTTAAAAATCTCCACTTTATTTATCAGTCCTCATCTTTTACATCATATTTTATTTTCTTATAAGAAAATAATAATGCAAATGATATAGAGATAGAGTTTTAAATATGTGAAGTTTACGTAAAGCCATTTTGAAACTTTGAATATTTCAATCTTTGTTTCAATTGTTGATTGTGAAAAATATATGTTGTCTTTGCACCAGATATTATGACTTTATTATTCTAATTTTATGGTTTTTTAAGACATACAAATCAAAATCTTGACTTAATATTATTAAAGTAATTTTGATTTGGAGCGCTCGCAAAAATATGCTATTTATATTTTCTATTTGGAAATTATATTTTTATGTGCTATACAACCCGATAGATATCCAAAAAGTCGAACAATCCAATAGATTTGAATATGGGTAGTAAATCGTAAAAATCGATAAATATGGATATAGATATGGGTTGATTCATAAAAAGTGGATATAGATATGGATAAAGTAATACTCGAAAACCCTATCTATTATCATCCCTAATCATCACTATCCATGTAACCACCAGGCTACCAAAGAACAGAGGAGGAATTGGTAACTAATGGCTCACGTAAAAAAGAACAGTGGAGGAATTAGTTAAAAGGGACCGAGCATCCATGCTTGGGTATTGTACATTCTAGCATTTCGTTCTCCATAAAAATGGGTGTTCATTTCATTTTTTATTGAAGCCCGATATTATGCAAAGGCGGCACGAGTGCGACATTTGGAGCTTTTAAGTACACGCATGCATACACTTGCATGGAAGCACTTATAGAAGATAATGATTCTGCCTATCAAAAAGAATCAGCTGAAAGTGGACAAGCAACGGTTCTGCAATAATCAAGGAGGCAACGACATTTTTTATAAGTTAAGCAAAAAAAATTCTTACTTATAAGTTGACCTATTTGTATTTATTCACTATATCTGTCAAATCCCATTGATATAAGAGGGATTGCCCTCATTAATATATATATATATATACCAGCAGATTATTTTGACTTCTCTCACCCAGAGGACCTGTTATACATAATATACTATGTTCATTTTGTCTTTATAGTATCAGAGCTAATTCGGTGAGAGGAGATCATCCTTGAAATTTTCTTGCTCTAAATGGCTTCATCCTCTAACACAAACACTTACCCATATCCTGCAACCTTGAATGTTGGAAACTTTGTTTCCCTTCATTTGACTCAAACCAATTATTTGTTACGGAGGACCCAAATATTTGGCTTAATTGAGAGCCAAGACATGTATGGAATTCTTAATGCAGAAACTCCAATGCCATCTCCGTATATTGTGAGCTCCCAAGATGGCTTGGCCAGCGGAGCCAAGGAAATACCAAATCCTAAATTTGTTGCTTGGAAACGATTTAACCGTCTCCTTCATGGTTGGATTACCAGAACCTTAAGTGAAGAGGTTGTTGGACTTATTGTTGGACTTGATAGTGCTGCAGAAATTTGGATTGCACTTGAAGATGCATTTGCACAAAGTTCTCAAGAGAGGGAGTGTGACCTAATCCAATCAATGACAATACTACGCAAAAGTACTAACCCTTTGAATAAATATATTCGCAAATTCAAATCTATTTGTGATGACCTTGCAGCCATTGACAAACCTATGTCTAATAGAAACAAGGTCTTTTGGCTACTTTAAGGCTTAGGCAAAGAATATGAGAATTTTGTTACCACCATGCTGAAGCCACTAGTACCTTCGTATTGTGAAATCATGCCACTCCCTCAAAATCACAAAACTCGTAGTCAACTTCATTGTGAAAATATTCACGACACACCACAAGTTGCCTTCTTTGGTTAACGGACTAATGAGAATCAAAATTGACGACGAGGTAACTATTCTAATAATTTTAACTCTAGAGGCCGTGGCTTTGCTCAAGGAAACATGTCTTATACAAACAGAGGAAGTAGTGGTTTTGTGTCCGACAAAGAAAATCAACAAAGTAACATTTATAATGGATCTATGACTAGAAATGGACAAGCCTTGGACAAACATGATGACAAGAAAGAAAAATTCATATGCCAAATATGTGATAAGAAGAATCATACTGCTTTAAATTGCTTCAACCGATTCAATCATGCGTATCAATCTAAAGATATACCTACTGCCTTGGCCACTCTTGCTATTGGCACCCCTCAAACTTATGAATAGTGGAGCCTCAGTACACATGACTATTGACCCTGGTAAGTTGACTAATATTAAACCAAACACAGGACATAATGCTATAATGATAGGAAATGGTGATACTCTTGACATTATTACACACACTGGTGATTCAATTATACATGGTGAAAATATTAATTTTACATTAAAAAATGTATTGCATGTGCTTGATATCAAAATGGATCTTTTATCTATAAGCCAACTTACAAAAGATTTACCTTTTTCTGTGGAATTTGATGATCTTGGATTTGTGATTAGGGACAGACGAACAAAAGAAATCGTAGCTAAAGGAACTCAACGGGGAGGTCTATATGCCCTTGCTGGTCGACATACAGCTCTCTTTTCTTATCGTTTTAGAAAAACTAATAAAGAAGGGTGGCACCAACCTTTGGGGAACCCTCAATATCGAATAATTGATTTCGTATTTCAGAAAAAATTTATTAAATATAGTTCTAGTAGCAACATTGCTACTATGTGTAAAAGTTGCCAAATGGACAAGTCTTGTAGACTTCCTTTTCTTGATACAAATGATCAATGCAATGAACCTTTTCCAAAAATTCATTGTGATTTATGGGGTGCAGCTCCTGTTAAGTTTGCAGATGATTTTTGATATTATGTTATTTTTGTTGATGGGTATACTCGATTTACTTGGTTTTATCCACTAAAGAAAAAATCAGATTTTTTTCTTCTTTTTGCATTTTAATAAATTAATAGAATACTAATTTGGAAAAAAATAAAAATTTTCCATTATGACGAAGGAGGTGAATTCAACAGCTTAGATTTTAATTCCTTTTTAGCTAATAAAGGTGTTCATCTACAATATTCTTATCCTAAAACTCTTGAGCAAAATGGGCTTGTAGAAAGAAAATATAAGAGTATAATAGAATTAGGCCTTCCAATGATGTTCCATGCTAATTTACCTACTCAATATTAGGTTGATTGTTTTACTACAACATTTTTTTTATTAATAGACTACCAACTCCAACATTAAAGATGGAATCTCCATACTTTCGTCTGTTTGCCAAACATCCAGAATATAGCTCCATGAGGATTCTTGGTTGTAAGTGCTTCCATTTTTAGGAGACTATAGAAAACATAAGTTAGAACCTAAATCAATCCCTTGCATCTTTCTTAGTTATAGTACAAAACATAAAGGTTATAAATGTTTGTATCCACCAACGAGTAGAATCTTTATCTCAAGACATGTAGTTTTTTATGAGTCTCAATTTCCTTTTAAAAATCCAAGCGGGCTATATAGCCCCCAGTCACATGAAGGTGAGATGACCACTTATCATGAGTGGATTAATTTTCCTGAAGTTGATTCCTCTTCCGACATTAATTGTGATCCTACACATTTTACTAATACAATCGGATCCTCAAAGTTGTAGAGTTATTCAGTTGCTCATCCAAATAATCAACATGACGAGCCACCAAATTCCTTTCTATCTACACTAGCAGAACCCTTGACTACATTGTAGGAAGAGCTGCCCAGTATTGAGACAACTTTGCCTTGTAATGAGAGAAATGCCTCTGGCGACGTTGAGCTTCCTGGACTATATGAAAACTCCAATGATAATGTTCCATTAACATAAGAACAAGTGATGTCCCCTAACGTAAATCGTTCATCCAATGAAAATATTATTGCAAATAGGCACATTTCTTTGTTGCAGGGCCCCTTATAAACTAATGATTCTACTTCTTTCCATCCTATGGTTACTCGGTTGAAAGATGGTATAAAAAAACCAAACCCTCGTTATGCTAACATGCATGAAGAAATTCCAAAAAAGAAAACAAAATCAATAGTACTACATCCTAATTGGTTAGGAGCCATGCATGATGAGCTTAATGCCCTAAATGTTAACAACACATGGGATCTTGTTCCACGAACTCCTCATATCAATGTGGTAGGCTGTAAATGGGTGTTCAAACTAAGATAAAATCTGATGGCAGTTTATATCGTCTTAAAGCATGTCTTGTTGTGAAAGGTTTTCATCAACTTGAAGGATTGAATTTCTTAGAAAATTTTTCTCTAGTGGTCAAGCCAGGGACTATACATACTTTTACATCCATAGTTGTCACAAAAGGATGGATTATTTGATGTAAAAAATGCATTCCTATATGGTTATCTCTTTGAACCCGTCTACATGGAGCAGCCTCCAGGTTTTCAGAACACAAAATTCCCTTCATATGTGTGTCAACTCAAACGTGCTTTATATGGACTTAAACAAGCCCTTCGTGCATGGTTTGATCGATTAAGCAATTTTCTCTTGGAAATTGGTTTCTTTTACAACATTGTAGATCCTTCACTTTTTATTTGCCACACTCCTAAACGTACACTTTGGCTCCTTATTTATGTTGATGATATGCTTGTTGGATCAAACAAAAGAACGCATGTCATATTTGGAGAAACGGTAAATTTTAAAACTTTTTAGAAATCTAAGTTACAGCCTTAGCAATATATCCAAATCATCTTGTTAATCCATACATGATGTGGTATAAGAATAATAATAGATATAAACAAGATAAAGATTATTACTGACTCCTTCGCTACAGCTTTAACTCCTCACTGTGCTATCCTCTCCTTATTCTTGTATCCAACTATAGCTTTAGCCTTACTTTTGATTCCTTTCCTTTGTCAATCTATCTTCTCCTTGTTGTTGTATCCTTAACCAATTTGATCTACCATTGTTCTTTTTAGACAACTTGGTTAGTAAGATCTTTTGGTGGGAAAGGAGAAGAAATGTTTGGAGGAGATTTTTCTTAGAAGAAAGAAGGAAACAAGGAGACTATTCTCATTCAAGGTTTCGGCCATACATAGGTGAGAGGAGAGAGTTGGTCAAAACCATGCAAGAACCCTTTCTTACATACCTCAATTTCGGTTATGTATGAAATGAGCATCCAATGCATTGAGGTATGAAATGAGCATCCAATGCATCATACCTTTCTTTAATCAAACATAAAGAAGCCATTAAATGAGACATTTCTCATTTGTTTTAAAATGGCTATATGAAAAGACCAATCACCTAATATGACATGTCAATTTCAGTTTTTTAGTGATGAAAGATGGAAGATGATCCATCCAATATACATCTTTCATCTTTAATTAAATGAATGCTAAAAATGTTACATTACATGCCATCATTAAAAAGATAGCCATTAAACCATTTAATGATAGGATCTTAACTCCATTTAATGATGATAAAGCATGATAAATACCATCTTTATTTAGCAATTCAATGCTAAATGTGAATCTACACATTCAGCCATTAAAAACTGAAAATACACTTTATTTCTTTAAGAATTTTATTTTAATATAATTAATCTAATTAATTAAATTAAACTAAAGTCTAGCCCATTTTTAAATATTCATTTGGGCTTCTAATTAACCATTAATTAGTAAAAGCTAGCATTCAACCATGGGCTTTAAAACCGCCATTTATATTTCTTACTTTGTTTGATAACTTTCCTTGAAACCAAGTGAGTAATCTTATTAGACTTAGATAATTCAAGCTCCAATAAGCCCATAATTAATTAATCTCATTAGAATTAATTATAGCTTATTAACTAAATGTCATTCCATTAAAGACAGTTAGTTGAACTCTTGAATTATTAAATATTATGAGAACACATATTTCAAATAAGATGCCTAATTGTAAATCCTATTATGAACTTTATTATAACCATCCGCACAATAAAGGATAAAATTGTTGTTTTGCCTTATATTAGTTTTTCTTTCTAGATCTCCCGTCTTACTCTATATGATGATTAACACACAAGATCTCATCTTAATGTTAAGATTTGATAGGTAGCTAGTCCATCAAATTACCGTCGTCAGTTTAATCACCAATCTCTATAAAACATCTAAAAGTGATGATATCATTATAAACTATTTATTTGAGTGAATGTTCTCTGATACATGTTTCAATTAATAAATCCAACATGTAGACACTGGATTGATACTTTGTAAAAATCCATTATGATCATATCAAGAATTATAACGAAACATATGAGTTCATCACTCATCAAGATTATGGTCCATAATAAGCAAATGCTCAAATGTATATTTTCAGATTAAAGTAACGACCTACTTTATTATGTAAAACACACGTGATTCTAGATTCATTTAATAGTGTCATTATCGATAGCCAATTACTATCATGATATGAAACTCATTATTCCCTCGAAGTAAACTCCTTTAACTACATATAGATAAATCGTAACACTACAATCTAAACCATAATTAAGCGACCAACTTGATTATTTGACTATGAATCAATTAATTTAGATTCTAATAATATATATGTTTCCCATACAAGTTGAACTATTTGTATTTATTCACTATATCTATCAAATCCTATTGATATAGGAGGGATTGTCCTCATTTTTTTGTATATATATACCAGCAGATTATTTTGAATCCTCTCACCTAGAGGAACTATTATACATAATATACTCTGTTCATTTTGTCTTTAGCACTTTTGTCGAAGTTATTTATCACTTTGGGACAACCATATTTCTCTTATTTTTTATTTTTTTAATTAAGTCTTTCAACTTCAATAATTTTTTAATCAAATAATTCTTGTCAACAGTTTGTTAATGTAAACATAATATGCCATGTTATTATCTATAAATTTGGGATAATTTTAAATATGATATTCTAAAAAAATGATGTGTTATATAGAGGCAATATATAGAAATGCAATTACACTTTAGAAAAAATTCTATTCTAAGAAAAACTTTAACAAACTCCTACCATTAGGGCCCACCTACTCTGAATTTAGTAATCAACAATTCAGCAGCCTTCCAGGCTTCCAACGTTCTTTAACTGATGAAGAGCATTAAATGATGTTTAATAGGTGCAGAGAAGGAATGAAATAGTTTTAGGGTTGAGATTATTTCCATACGATGACGTAATCTTTTCAGCTTTTAAAATTGACTTTGACTTTCAAAGTTAACACTAGCTTTTTATACTTATAAATTCATTATAAACATCTTACATTCTAATTTTTTAATGTCCATCAACATATGAATCTAAGATACTCCAACCCAAAATTTGTAGCAAAGGATTTTCATGGTTCTAACTTTTTGAGTTCTAGGTGATAATTTAGAGGTAGAATTTCTAATTTTTAATGTATTTTTAGCTTACTAAATATTTGAATATATTATAATTAATTTGAAATTTGTCATTCATGTAGACATTATATTAGCATTTTAAACTAGAACATTAATATTAAATGATATTGTGTTTATTTATGTTTCTCATTTTTTATTTTTAGATTACTTATTATTTAAAAATATAATTAAAAATTAGTAAATAATTTAATTTTTGTAACTATAATTTTCATTTTACTTTGTCACAAGTATCATAATAATTGTTATATTTGTGTTCTTGTAGAGATTCACATAATAATGTTTGGATTCTTATTTGATTTAAAGAAGTTAAGGTCGTTGGATGATAACCAATTAAGAAAATGTTGCACTAATTTTACAACAACTTTTTCTCATGATAATGTGTCGGATGTAGATTTAGATTATCTTTTTTCTGAATTAAAAGTATTGCAAATGACTTTGCTAAATAAGATAATGCCATTAGTTGAAATTTTAGTATTTGTTAAAGCTACAAATTATATCCAAAATTTTCAATTGCTTATCGAATTTTATTGACTATACCTGTAACTGTAACATCAGTTGAGAGAAACTTTTCAATGTTAAAATTATTAAAAACCTACTTGAGGTCATCAATATCACAAAAAAGGTTGAATGATTTAGTTATTTTATATATCGAGAAGGATATGTCAAACAATATTGATCTTGATAATATTATTAATGATTTTACATCTAAAAATGCACAGAGAATTTTGTTCATAAATCATGATCATATGTGTGATTATTAGTGCAATTCTCTTAGTGTTTTGCCGTCTAATATTACAGTTTGATTGCTTCCATTGCTATTTTGTTGTTATTGTTACTATTTTTAGTGATTTTATTGTTACTGACATTTGCAAGATATTGTTAACTGAAGTTATGATCATTTAATATTTTGTTGAGTATGTAGGCTTATAAATTGAGTCACTTATGTATGAATATTAAATTTTAATAATAAAAATATGCTTTTAAAGTTTATATGTTTGTATATTGCCGATTTATTGGGCATTTTTTTCATTTTTTCTAGGGCCTATAAAACTTTAGAAACGATCTTATCCAAATCTACAAATCACATCCACATGCCCAACTTGCTTCAAAATTGAATAATCTTTTGATATAACTTTTTCTTGATGAAATGTCTATCAATTTTAACATGTTTAGTACAATCATGTTGTACAGGATTATGTGCAATTTCAATAGTAGCCTTATTATCATAATAAAAATTCATATGTTTTGTATGCTCAATCCCCAAATATAATAGAGCATGCCTAATCAATAATAATTCACATATTCCATGAGGCATCTTGAAACTCAACTTCTACACTTGACCTTGCAATAATCTTTGTTTCTTGTTTTTCTAAGTTACAAGATTTCCTTCCACACACAAAAAAACTAGATCTAGATTTTTTGGTTTTTTTAAGAAGAACTTTTAATTGGAAAGCCTTTCAAGTACAATGTTAAATGTCTTATATGTAAGTGGTTGATTTTGTATCTACAACTCACCTTTCATGTCCTATGTTATCTTCCCTATAAAGAATAGGGTGTTATATAAGTTCATGTTTATATACCTATGTTGTTGATGCTATTTTTTTGTAGAATTTTATGCAGTACACGACTAAATACACAAACATATATAGGGTCCTGTAGCTTATTAAAAATTAGGAATTTATATTTATCATACGAAGAGGAGGAAGAAAATGAAAGCTTTTAGGTTTAGGCTAGGGAACAACTTAAGAGTCATCATAGAACTATTTTGCATTAATCTTCATCAAGGATTCACCATTCTTTGAAGACAAAAGAGGACTTTGTTAATTCTTTGGAGATTTCAAGATTGAAGAATATGATTTCTATATCTGAATTCTTTATTGATTTTACTTGGATATTCTTTGTGATATTATGAACTAATTTGGATATAGATTTAGGTAAGTAGAACCTAGAATGTAATTTATTTCTATTTATTCTTTGATTAATGAAATGTTAGTTTTCTTATGGCTTATTCATTCTTTTGTATTGATTGAATATTAGGAGCAAAAGTGTTAGGCCCCGAATTTTTTTTATGATGTCATTAAGCATGAATTTTGATAATTGTAGTTTTATGCCTTGATTGATTAAATTGGGTATATTCGTGGATAATTTCAGTTTATTTGAGGCTTAATTAGTTTAAATGTGGTTTTGCATGGAAATTGTAGGGTAAAATTTTATAAGGGCATTTTCGGGAAGGTTGCGTGAGTTGGACTGGTTTAGGCTTGATTAGAAGGGGTAGAATGGTCTTTGTACCCCTTTAGACCTAAGAAAGACTTAGAAAGAAAAGAAGAGAAGAAGAGAAAAGAAAGAAGAGAAGAGAAAAGAAGAGAGTGCGCCGTCGGGGAGAGGAAGAGGAGAAGAAGAGGAGATTCAATCTTTGAGCTTTTCTGATAGTTTTGAAGCGTTTCCGGGTAAGTTAGCTTCGTTCCTTCTTGTTTTCGGTTGGATTAAACCTAGGATAACTTGAAATGTGGAGAATCGAAGGTTTTAGGATTTTAGGGCATAAATGTAGGGATTTCCTTGAATTGATGTGTTTGTGATGGATTTGAAGCTTAGAATTAGCTAGAAATGTAGTAGAGGACTTGATCTATAGTTTGGTTGTGTTGCATTTGGATTTGGAAGGGATTTAAGATCAAAAAATGCAGAAAATTGGGGTTCGGAGTCACTGCCCCGACCCGCACGTCGCAACGTGCGCAAGAGCACGCCGCAGCGTGCGGAGAAAAATTGGAGACGCCACGTGCACAAAAGGATGTGCATGCCGCGACACACAGCGTGTGCACGTCGCGACGTGCTGGGTCGTACGCCGCGGCGAGCGATCCTTCGTCGCGGCGAGCCCCCTATTTTTCGAAAGTAAAATTTTTGATATTTTTTTAGCATATCTTTTGGTGTGGATATCCCAATGAGGTGATTTTGGATTCGTTGTGATCTAGAGATAAAGGACTACAAGTGGTATGA